>JANHZU010007289.1:198117-209942 GCA_032468055.1 Acrochordus granulatus
TGCCGAAGCAAAGCTCCGGCATATAATCTGCCCTCTTCCCAGGCCCCCCCAGGCGCCCCTTTTTCCTGTCTTTTCCTTCTTCTCCCTCTGTGCCATACGCTTGCTTGCATACTCCCCACAAGCTACATACCCATTCTACTTCCTGCCTGGAATCTTCCTGCAGCTTCTGGCAGCCTCAGCTGCTTGGAGTGAGTGTGCGCGGAGTGCACGCCTTTGTGCTGGGATGATTGATGCCAACACTATAACAGCAGACACACCGCAGTCCATCACCGCAGTCCCCCTGATTAAAATTCTGCTCCGGCCCCGACTGCAGCACTCCACAAATGGAATATTCTACATAATTTCCGAAAATGCTTCTTTTTATCACCCATTTCTCCTCTATCAGATGACACCCAGATTGATGGGAGATGACTCGTCTGACATCTTCCTGGTTTTACAGGCCCAGATTTACCACTCCCCTTAACCGCTTTATTGCCAGCAATTCAAACCGACTGCTAATGTGCTTGGGCGCGGTGCAGGTGTTGGCTGGTGGCAGAAGCCAGAGGAGGGAAGGGGAGAGTTTTAGCCACCGTGGAATGTGGAGTCAAGCCGGGGTGGTGGAAGTCCATTATCCTGGCTTGACTCCACATTGAGACTGTCCGGAAGCTACTGATTTAGCAAGTAGGAAGCAGGTATCTGTGAGGGTGACTCACTTGCCAGCTGCCTGCTTTGATTAGAAAATGTGACAAGATGGAAAGAACGTGCAATGTGGTCTTGACAGTCTCTCAAAGCATTTTCTGTACAAAAATGCATGAGTCACATTCCCATGGTCTTTCTGTCCTGGGGCCAATTTAATGCCCAGATATATACTGGTGGTGTGGAACCCCACCCTCTAGGATCTACTTACAGGCACTGTATCCTCACATGACAGAGACCTTCCTATGGAGGCCAAACCAGGGGCTGGAGTTATACTTTGCCTCACCATTACAGACTGATCCCCAATACAATCAGTCACCGTAATCCCAAGAGCCTAAATAAAATAATGCAGCTCTCTAAAGTCATTATTAAGTATGTTCTTTTATCCCCAATCATCAAGAATAAATCTGCTCTAAGTGTACAACTCCAGCTATTTATTTGGAGGAAACCTACTATAGACCATGTTCTGGAAGATTCTACTGAGAGAAAAAATAATTGAGAGTCTACACTCTAGTGTCAGACTGGAGAACTTATTCTGACTCATGGGTCCAATTCCTCTTCCTCTATATCCCTGACATACCAGATAATGTCAGCCCCATTCTCTCCTGCCATTTTTCTTCTCTAGCATATGGTCTCATTTGCTCATAGAGAAAGAAAAAAGACTCTCAAGATCCTGATTGAAATCCAGAAGTTTCTTGCAGTCTTCAGCATTGACTGATGGTGGTTGTTTGTTGTGGTGGTTATGAAATGCATAGGCCTCTCAGTTCCATCCTCACTGGAAGGCATATAGCCTAAGACAATTCAGAGATCATACAAAGTAATACCAACAGCATTAAAACAAGCATCTCCCAAGAGATCCACCACCATATTATATATAAACCATTAGCAAACTCCACTTTCCCTTGCACTGATGATATCATCCAGCTTGCAAGAAAACAACCAACTTCAGTGAACACTAAGAACAAACAGTTCAACCCTAAGCTACATATGTTCTCTTCCAATGGAACCACATATGGGTAATATATACTTCATATATTTCAGGAGTCTAGCAAATGGGATAAGTTCGCACATAGGTAAACCTTCATCAAGGAATAACTGTTGGGTCTACTTGAATGCCTACAACAACATGCCCTGCCCTTCAGTAACAGTACAGTAGCCACACCCACATCAAAGCTTGCAGGGCAATCTAATATATATATGTCTGTTTGTGCATCTGTGTGTGTGTACACACACACAAACAGCCAGCAAACCTCACATTTACTAGCAATGATGGTGTTACCTAGCCTGGTAATGAAACATCTCTAAGAAAACAACCAAACTCTGAGAGCACCAAGAATCAGTTCAGCCTTGAGCTACATCTATTCTCTTCTATACCCCAATGTTTGGGAGAACAGCCCAGTTTTAAGGGCTTGTTTTATTTGGGTCAGGATGTGGGCCAAAAGCATCTCTGGGGAAGGATTGTTCCAGAGGGTAGGTACTGCAAAAGAAAAAGCCCACTTCATAAGTTAATAAGGCCTGGATCCCATAAACATTATCACAATCGTTATATGCTTGCCGCATTGAATGGTTAAATGTTTAAATCTGAAAAATTAGCCTTTGGTGTTTTGTATGTACAAAGAGCTCATATCCACATATCATGAGAAGGCATATCTGTATATCCAGCTTTGCCTTATTATGTAAATTAGACCCTAATCTGAAAATATCTTATTGGCATAATCTTAGAACTATGCAATGTAGCAATAGCTAATGTAAGCAGGCATAAAACAACTCATTTGAAATCATACTTTGCCACTTGTATGGACAAATTCATGTTCCTGCTCCAACTCCACCTAAGCACATATTCTCACTCTTCAGAAAATTTCACCGTTCTCCAAAATAATGATGTGTCAATTAATCCAAAGAATGCATTCAATGTTTATTTCACAAATGACTGAGTGCCTATCACCTGCGGTCCTTCGTTAGGAAGACTTCTAATATAGTGTTATATTATTTTTTACAGATGGGGAGCAAAGGAATAATCTCAAATACTTCAAATCTGAAGGTAACAGTATTTGTGGGTTCTATACTTTATGAGAGAGGTCTTAGGTTTTTACTTCCTTAAGAAGATGTTACTATACTTCTTTTGATAAAATACCATTTGTATAAACTTTAAACTGTATGTCATTCTCCACCAATTTTTTTCCCTCCAAAGAGGGGAGAAAATTTTCATTACCACTTTGATAGCTATAGAAATTGGACTTGGGAATACATGAGTCTAAAACCTAAAGCTTGAAAAGGTAGAGAACAAAAGGGTGGAGAAGCATTTCTTACTATCCCTTCCAGGAATTTAATGTCATATGCTGAAGTGATTTTGAATGCTAAGCCATTTTGAGTGTTGGCATAAAGCAAAATTTAAATGTGCAAGCAAACAAGGGACATGTTTCAGAATCTGAATAGCTACAGAAATACATTCTTTAAAAAAGTAAATGTGGGAGACGGAAAGGCGGAACCAGGAGTGAAGAGAGGAATCAGTTTGGAGTCACTACGCATGTACAAACGCCAAAGGTCCTCCCCCTCATGAAGACTGTTATCCTTATCTGTGGAGTCCAGGTGCAGGGCTGGTAGTTGGAGAAATTTTTGTGATCTTGGATTATCAATAAATCTCTAGATTAGAGCTGAACCATCTGAACTTGCTTCTTTGAGTCTAAACAGCAAATCTAGGATTGAAATTATTATTTGGACTCTCAGCACAGGCTCTTTCTGTGTCCTTATTTGTTTATTTATTATTAGTGGTTTTTATACAGCCTTGATCCCTATGATTCCTGGGGGTTAACAACAGAATTAAAATATGTGTAATAAATATGTACAATATTTTTAAAATTAGAAGTGTACTTCTAATTAGGTTAACAGCGAAATACTTCCATAAGCAGAACCTGAAGCATGAACTATTATCCCTGTTTAATTTAGGTTAATATGTTTTGCAAACTCCAAAGCCTAACTACTGGCCCACCCAACCAGCCAGAGGACTAGGCAGGTTCTCTCAGCCAACTGACTGCCCTGAGGAATCCAAACTACTAAAAAGAGGGTTAACTTGAACTTCATGGTTCAGCATGTGTGGACTTTCCCATGCCTTCAGGAACTGGCCTTTGCTGATGGATAACTTAATGGTCTGGTTTGCAGTTGGACCACGACCATTGTAGCTAATACAGGTTCAATTCCATTGTATGATAAACATACAATGTCGTTCTTGTAGAGGACGTTGGTACCTGCATAATGGGTACAATAGCAATGAGCTGTGTAGTATATACAATATCCTTTTTAAGGTCAGACCTGCAATTCTTTTCCTCCACAATGCCAGAAGCCTGTTTAGAAGGGAAATGCTTCACAGCAGTCTTGTTCTCAGAGCCAGTTAGATAGATTCTCCTCCTATCAATGGTTCAACATCTCCTGCGGTTGGGCAAGGCTATGTTCTCCCTGGCATGCCATCTAATGTAGTTGAGTATTGTAGATAGCCTCGCCTCTGTGATCTTTGCCCTTTGGTTTGTTCTTTATTGCAATAAACAATATACAGTCTTGGAAACAGAAGCAAGGAAGTGGAATCAAGGAAGGGGAGATTTTGGTTCATCTTTTGCAATGGCTCCCCAGTGAGACAGAACCTGCTTTCTAGCATCCTCAAAATCCCTCTGTATGAGATGTTAAAACAGTATAGTAGGCCTGAGGTTTTGGGAAGGGAGGATGGAGGAGAGAGGAAAAAAAACAAGTTGCCCAGACAGGCTGAGGATTGGCAACAAAAGTTGTACAACCACCTGTGAGGAAATCAGCAAACAAAGGGTGCAAAAGTCAAGACAGTAAAATGTTCAGCTGTGTGGATTTCCTCACAGGCAAATGACAAGGAGACAGAGAGAAAGGAAAAGGCTGAGGGACAATGAAGAGGCAGAGCCCAATTGAAAGGACAGGCACACCAAAGAAAGTAAATTGTAAAGCAGGAGCAAGGGACTGCAGCCTTCCCAATATGACACCAATCCTGCCATGGGGGAGCAACCCATCAAGTTGGCACTGGTAGAAGTGATATTTTGCCCCACCAAACCTGGAATGCCTCAATAGCCTCAGGCTACAAGGGTTAGCATCCGCAGGCAGCATGGCCATTGTGGGAGCTGCAGTTCAAAACATCTGGAGGGCTCCAGCTTATGGAAGACTAGAGTATACCAGAGCAGGGGAGGGGGAGAGATAATTGAGTATATTTTTATTTCTGGGGTTGATCATAACAATCTGCTTTTCCAAATCATCAACAATATTGTGAAGCCTATCAGGAAGTAGATTTCTATCTTTATTTTTCACTGAATCTGATCAGGAAGGGCAATAGTTTAGTGGTAAAGTATCTGTTTTGTATTCAGAAGGTTTAAGGTGACTCTCTGGCATTTCTGAGTAAGGCCAAAAAAGAATCCTCTTGGTAACTTGGGATGCATGATTCTACATGTGTTGCTGAGTGATATCTCTATATCCCTCACAGTCAGGACTAGGGCTTTGTGGGAACTGTGGTGTAGTAACACCTACAGAGGTACTCATAGTACACCCATGCCCTACCTAGTTTTAGTCAAGTGGACCAACAATTTGACAGTATTAAGAAGCCTTTTATCTGCCACATGGTCTAGACTCACTCTCTGTCCCTAGCCATCAATCCCATACTACAGATGGGATTGAGACAGAGAAGAAGACAGGAAATTATTGGACAACCTCTGCCTCCTTTTCTGAGATGATGTGCCATTACAGGATTAATGAAAGCACATCAGCTGTTTTTGTTTTGTTTCATTGTAGTTCAGATTATATAGTTTGAAATCCTGACCAGATAGTAGATTTTGGCAACAAATAAGCTTCAGGTAGATTCTTGTTAGAATTCTGGAAATTAAAGTCCATAACTCTGGAGGACAACAGATTGGGGAACACTATTAGAAACATATAACTGAAGCCTCTGCATATTTCAGGCAGAACATCTTCATGTCACACCAGACCAACAAGCTATTGATGTAGGTAGGTAAAAACTTTCCCGACCACGGCAATAGAATCATCCCCCTGCCTAGATTTCTTTATGTTTTTCATTCAGTCCAATCCACAAATTCACAGAAGAAATGGACTTCATTGTGAATCGGAATACTGTATTCAAGATGGCAAGAAGCTGTGGTCCCTGCTCCACAAAAAGTCACACTGAACTAGATAAGTATAGCAAGTTCAGGTACCAGCTTCTAGCATCCCTGGGCAAATGCTAAGGTCCCAGGTTCCAGAATGACCACATCTGGTATCTGCTTAGGCCTCCTCTTAATTTGCCTCACTGCTCATGTCCTGTGTATCATCAGCTGTTACCTTAATATCAGATAATGACCCAGCATAGCATTGTTCAGGAGCATTTTAATTTGCATTAGGCTGAGGGCACAGTGTCTCATCATGGGTACTGCTGCTTTCTACTTCCAGAGAAGATTCCCAGTGCTTCTAAAAGAACTATGTCAGATCTCCCTTGAATTTGGATTTTGTGTACAAGTGCTTTATGTATTGATCTATAAGATACAAATTTGATCCAATCAAAATAAAAATTTGGATTGAACAAACTTCTTCATCCCTAGATGTGACATAGAAAACTTTATGAAGGCAAAGAAATGCAGGAGGAAGATGTGATGCCACAACAAGGGATTTAAGTAATCTAGTTCAGAATAAAATGTTCTAACTACTGTAGTAATATATGAAATCTGCAAAAGGATTTCTCCTTTTCTGATTTCTGTCTCATACTTTCTGCTTTGATCAGGCCCATGACAATATTAAAACTATAATGGTTTTAATTTTTATTCAGATCTTTTATATCCCACCTTCCCTTTCTCAGCCTAGAGAGCAACTTGCAACAAGTAAGTAAATCACCCCTAATAAAATAAATAACATATAGCACGAATTTTCCTAATACAATCAGTGAAACACAGAAAACAATCTAGCAGCTGCAAGAAGATAACTAACCAATATGAACATAGTTCTCTCCCCTCTCCTGTTCAGAAGCTGCCTAGTACTTGGGCAAAATATTTTAATCATTGCATATGTCAACAGGATAAATAAACATGAAATTAGTCCATCATGGAAGGACCTGGTGAAGATTGGGTAGAATCATTGAAAGATCTTTGTATCCAAAGAGTACTGCATCTCACCTAAGGGCAGCTGTTTTTCTTGGAGAAAACTCAATCTTGGATTCCAGTTTAGGAATACAATCCCAAAAAATTAAGATAAAATAATAAAAGGATAGTATTGTTTTATCATGGAAGTGATACAAGGATCACAATAATGCAAATATTGCAACAGCACAGAAATCTTGTGACTTCCACCAACTGAAAACAAAGCCTTATGTAAGGGCTAAAAGAAGGAGATTTATTTGAGCGAGAAAAGCCTTTTTGTATTGTATTTAGAAAAGAAGGTCACTCTCCCAAATCACTGGTCATAAATGAATGAATAGGAACAAAGGAATGGGCAAGAGGTGCAAGTAGCTTCAGGCATTCCTGCAGAGAAATGTGGGTGCCTTTGAAGTTAAGTTAGGATCAACCCTTGTTTGGGAGAAAAAGTCTGCCTGCTGATCTTGCCTGTGCTAGAACTGGCAATCTTGGCAACCCAAGTGGGGAAAGAGGGCTTTGCAAGGGATGTTGTCCTGTCTTTTAAAGCTCTTTTTCCTTTGAAAAGGTCATCTTAATTTCAGTTATCTTCCCATTTTGGTAAATAAAGTACTCCTCTATTGGTCATAAACTCAGTGGGTAGCAGCTTTGATTCAGAGATCCAATCCGAAACCAGTTTAGTTGAATCTCAGGTCCAATCTGTTTTCAAATTGGGAAGCCAGACTGAATTATCAGATGGGAAACAGTAGCCAATTGACTCTTGTGCCAAATTGGCCCAATTGTGCTTTACATCAAGTTGCTGAACAAAAGTGACTTGATCTCCAATTGATTAGAATTATCAAATTAGATCAGTTCAACAAATCCTCAGACAAACAAACTGAAGATCCAAATTGGATTGGAGCTGGTCCACGCAACCAAACTAAATATCCTTAAACAAGCTGCTTCCATTTGTATTGTCTGAGAGGGGTTTTTAAAATATTTTTATAATCCTGCCTTTATATTTTTTACAAATTAGGCAGTGAACATACCTAATTCTGCTTCCTCCTCTACTTTCCCTACAGCAACAGTCCTGTGAGTTGTGTTGGGCTAAAAGAGAGTGATTGGCCCAAAGTCACCCAACCATCTTTCATGACTCAGACAGGATTAGAAATCACCCTTTCCTGGTTTTTAGCCTGATGCCTTAACCACAAGACCAAACTGGCTCTAACGTGCCATTTTAAAAAGTGCTACTTTAGGAAGAGTTCTACAAGAGTTCTACTTGCTAAAGATGAAAAAAATGACCCAGGTACATGATTACTGGAAGTCTGATTGAAATAGTGCATGAAAAGCATTTTGAGGCTTTTTTAACACCATTTGAATGTGGTCCATATCTAGCGATGGAAGGGGGCTATCTGCTTTGGCATCAAAAACAAAGTCAACAAGTTGTCTTTTAATCATCATTTCTAAAATGTATTGTATTACAAGCTTCTGCAGACTGGAACTCTCTTCACCAAATGTATGATTTATTACATTCAGGTCATATATATTACATCTGCACATACACAGGTTATGAATACAGAAGGACAAATTGCAAACAATGTGGCCAGTGTGTAACTACAATGATTCTACATAAAGTCAACATCTATACAAGTTAGGCATAATGACCATTCACAGTGGTGATAATGCTATTTTCCGACTAATTTAACACCCACAGTGGGAGAGAAAATCATTATAAATATGAAGCATTAGATTTTCTAAAGCATCTTGTGGAAATCGAGAGGCTTGGAAATAAACAACAGCCTGTCTATTCTGTGAAGTCCAGATTGCTAGCATCATTGTAGACAATTCCACTGTGAAAAGTATTTTACAGCTGGTATCTACTTTATTTTCTCATAACCTGCTGAGATGCAGATCACAAATGTTAGTCACATTTTGGAAACAGTGACAAAAAATGGGATGAGATTTGTAAGGACCATGTCAGAAGTATTTGAAGGGAAATCAAGAATTGAGGAGGCTAAGACTTGTCGAAAAAGTTGTGAAGATGGTGCTATCATTTTAGCTCCTGCTCTAATTCTACAAATTAAATGGCATCCAGAACTTCATTCTGTTCAATTGTTTTCTTGCTTTGTGGGCAGCCTTGACTTCAGATGCACCACAAAGTTTTGAAGGACATCCCTGGGCCCATTTCATTTCCATCATCACTACCCAAGGCCTTAGTCATACACACAAATCCCAGAAAATAGCCAGCAAATATCCTAAGGATCCAACTGAAACATTTAATTATAAGCTCAGAGTTTCTTTGCTCAAAAACGGCCTTCTTTGAGAGATAAACTCAGCCAGTGCTGCATAAAACAATCAGAATGACTGTTTCAGAGATTTCTACAGCTCCTGAAGAAGGCCATGGCTTGAAAGAAATGTATTGGCTTATAATGAAATATTTTATTAGCCTCCTGGGGCTTTGCTGAAGATTAAAAACTGGTGAGTGAATGAACCAAAGCTGTGAGAGTGGAGCAGCTCTGGAGTGCCACCATCGAGAAGCCCCA
Source organism: Acrochordus granulatus (assembly GCA_032468055.1). Taxonomy (NCBI): domain Eukaryota; kingdom Metazoa; phylum Chordata; class Lepidosauria; order Squamata; family Acrochordidae; genus Acrochordus; species Acrochordus granulatus. The sequence goes on from JANHZU010007289.1 coordinate 207,431, forward strand.
AGCAGAGAGCCAGATGCTTTGCCTTAGAGAAGCTAATGATTTGCAACTCTGACCACTATTTCAGAAAAGAGGAAAACCACGCTTTTGCTGAGGATATAGCACTTAAGTTTCATCGCTGCCTTTGCTTCACACCTGCTGCTCTCTGAAGGCTGCCATGAATGGAAGACCCTGATCCTGAAGGTTTCCCATATTTGTTCCTGCCTCCACTCTAAATTAAATATACCCTCTGACTGAGGCTAGGAGAGATATTTTTCACTTATGGCCCCCATATTATGGAACAGCCTTCCCCAAGACACTAGATTAGTCTCGACGACACTATCTTTTCAGAAGCAAGTTAAAATGGATTTGTTTTGGATGGCCCTCTAGGCAATTGAGAGAATGCCAGTTTATACTGCTACCTCTATGTTATTGTTTTTTCATGTTTGGATTCTATTGTACTGTTATATTGTAGATGTTTTATTACTGTGTTTTAAATTATTCTTGAACACCACCCAGAGCCCCAGATTGTAGAGGTTTAAAAAACTAATAAATAAATACTGTACGTCTTCAAGTGCAACAGCAAAAGTTAGTTGTTTTGTCATCCCCAGTTTCACCTTTGAGGACTTCATTCCTAGCATCAGGGCTTTTTTTTTTTTTATAATCCTGGAAAATGAAGTCCATGCATCAGGAGAACACCTTGGCCAAGGCTGGCTGACCACTATGGCAACAGGTAAGGAGAAGGAAACAGAGGACCTGTTGTTAAAATGGCCCAATAACACTTTTACGATTTAGACTTTGAAATTGTAAACAGAAACTGGGCATCTCCTCCTCCTCTTCCTCTTCTTCCTCTCTCTCATTACAACCTACCCACTGATGGAGAAGGCAAAGCAACACTGAATTAAGCCCATCCTAAACGAGCAAAAATTGAACTCAAGTCTCCCATTGTGCTGACTTCTATTATCTTGCAATAGGAACTGGCAGGCATTTCCACACAGTCAAGCCAGCCCAGGGCTGGCAAGGAGGCATCACCATCCCCTGTATGCAATAAATTAAAGCTAAGCATCAGAAACGAAGAAAGCAGGGATGAGGAATGTCAAGGTCACTCAGCAAGCTAGCTCCTCCAAGAACGTGGTGAAAGCTGAAGAGAAACAAAATTCTGATGGACCCCAGTGGATTGGAGAGAAGAAGGGTACAAAAGAAAAGAGTCAAGAGGGCATTGCCAGGAAGTGGCACATCCCAAGATTATTATTCCCCTGGATCAGAAACCGAGCCTGTTCTGAGCAACTGGGGGGCAGTTAAATCCACACCGGATTGTTACAGCTTGAGGCAGTTTGTTGTTGCTACACAATGCTTTCCTTCTTTTTTGGCAGGCACAAAAAATGCTCCATCCAGAGAGGCATTTGAGATGAGCACTGATATACTCAGTGATGGCAGGATGCAGATAATGTGGCAGCTGCAAATTTATGGCCACAGTGATTTTGTGACTCAAAGGATGGAATTTGTAGGAAATTGGTGCAGGGGGGAGAGGAGAATGAACTGGCTGGAAACTTATTCCTGACAAGAGAGTTATTGTTCTGGACGCTATGTGCAATTGCACGGATGTCTGTGATCTGCACCTTCATATATGCAGAAAGTGTTTCCTATCTCAGGGAAGGGAGAAGGTTGGATTCTGCTTAACATATTGTTCCATGAAAGGAATGAAAGAGGTGTAAATAAAATAAGGTAAAGGTGGGTAAAAGGACACTGAAAGAGAAACATGCAGTTTTTAAAAAGAACAGTTACAATGTCCAAGCATTCAGGTGAGCTATATCAGGGAGAGAAGATGGAAAGCCCCATAAAATTTAAAGAGTTGGTATCATATAATCACAGCAAAGACTCTAAAAACCTGGCATAGACTTGCTATTATTGGATTACTTTAGTTTTAAAACTCATCTTTAAAATAAGAGGAGGAAGGATTGTCTCTCACTCACTTGAAGCCATAGCTGCTTAAAAAGAACAGGATGTCTGAGAAAGCAGTTGTGTGACTGATGGCCATTTTTTTTAGTTGACCCAATCCTCTCTGATTCAAAAATGCAAAGTTCTGTGACAAAAAGGAGTCCTCCTCAGGATCACTGAAACACCCCTTTGTTCTTAGGCAGACTTTGTGACTGGTTAACGCAACCATCTTCTTCGTTCAAACAGCAGTAGAGCCATGTCATCACACACAGAAAATTCAGTATTTTTCAGATAGCGGGTGTATTGCCTATTGGGAGACTGGCAAGTTGTTTTATTATTATTTGCTTGCATTCAATGTGTTTAAGATGGAACATTCCTTGACATGTGAAGCTACACAGGTCTCACAAAGTAAACTTTCTAAAAAAATAGCAAAAGCAGCAGAACGGCTTACATAGTTGTTTTAAATAACCTGCATTATGAGGCTACCATCATACCATTATGAGGGAGTCTGGAGTGATATCCTGAATTACAGATGAACACTTCTTGAATGTAATCTAGTAACCTGAATGATTAACAAAAACAGAGAGAGAATCCAGAA
>JANHZU010007289.1:268120-284828 GCA_032468055.1 Acrochordus granulatus
CATGTGTAGGAATGCACGTGGAGAGTAAAGCCACATCATAAGAATCGTTTCATCAGGATCAAACTTAATATTTTTAACTCAATTGACAAAATCCTGTGAATTGTTAATGTGGTGGGAGAAATTGCCAGTTAAAGGTGCCAGTAAAGTTGTTAAATGTTTTGCAATGTTGTAAGTGGCAGAGTTCATGTTGCAAACTATGGGCCTCAGTGGAATGCCTTCTTTGTGAATTTTGGGGAGGCCATATATGCATGATGTTGTTTCCCCTGGATTGAAAAAGCCTTCCAGATAGAAAGCCAAATGTCTCCAATAACATTTTGTACTTAATGTCCAGTTGCCTTTTTAAGGAACTTTGCAAACCTTTTGCAATTTTTTTTACTACTTATCATGACCTGGATTAATAAGAATATTCACAGATGTTTGAAATACTTAAAATATTCACAGTATGACTAGGGACAAGTAGAGTCCTGTTTTGTACCCAAAAATCAATGTTGACTGTACTCTTAAACTTGCAGTTTGACTTTTATAAAAATGATGTTAACAGAAAAGATATATTTCCTTGGTGTATTTTGCTCTCTATTTGTGCATATGCATTTGAGATTGCTTTCCTTTGGTGTTACACACTGCAGCATCTTCTCAACCTACTGGCATAATACCCATGAATAATTCCCTATTTGTATCTTTGGATCACATCATTGTATGCAATGTCTCTACGTGTGTGTGTACAATATATATTTATATTATTTATTTCCTAATGTCCATCTGCATTTATACAGCCCTGTTATAATCATCTCTGAATTTTATATAGTAACATGATCAAATCCCAGACGATCTCGTGAGGAAATTGCTCATAGAACTTTGGAAAATAACCTCGACGAACTTTCGGAATGTTGGACTTACCGCTTTGGCAACCTGAGCTCCTTCAGTCTAAATGATCTATTTTCCTCCTCCGTGAATCACTTCTCATCTTCCCTTCGCCCAAGGTCTCCCTGGAACTTGGAGTCTCACAGGCACTATCTCCCCTTGAGTTGCTAGGGCTTGGAACTACCGAACCCACAATCCCAGGCGTTCTCCCGGGCCTCCGTGGGAGCTCGAATCTCACCTCTTCGCTCATCTTTAATGTGCGAGGAGGGAAAGAGAACTACAACTCCCGACAGTACTCAGAGCTTCGCCGGCCTCCGCCTCTCTCAGCTGGCTTGAAGGCTGTTATTGTTGTTACTAAAAGATTAGTGGACCAGCTGGTTGCTCTCTGGGTAAGAGACGTCTTCTGTACTGGGGAAGGGGCTTTCCTATTTTCTCTCCTCCTGCTCTTTCTGTTATTGCTCGGAAGGATCAGATTTGGGGTGGATGTGGGGGAGGGGGTTACCTCTCCCTTCCTTTCTGTCGAGTTAAAGAGTTTTTAATCAACTACACTTCCCGTCAGTATAGAAATCAAAATAAAAAAGGAGACGGAGGTTGCATAGATTTTCACTCCTCCCTGCATGAAAGGGGGAGATAAAACGTACGAAAGGCTTCAGTAGGCCTTTATCTCTGAACTTGCAGCCCAAAAAGGAAACTGGGAAGAGCGATCGTTGAAAAAGAGAATTTCTGACCTAACCTGACCACTGGTTAGTTTGAAACAACCCTGATCTCTTTCACATCGATCCTCCAATTGTTCCCTTTAAATATAGAAGAAAAGGCTCGGTTTTGGGACACCCCAGATCTTTTCTTCCCGTTTAACCGCTATGGATATTCGCTGCCTGCGATATTGCGCTCCTTTCTACTAACTTGGGGTATCCATTTTGACTTCAAAAGTGCCCCTTCCCCCCAAACTTCATTGCGAAGAAGCCGTAAGGTTTCCACGATCTGGTGTTTATTTGAGAGAAGGCCGGACGTGACGAGACTTGCGGCTCCTTGTAAGCTATAGTGATGTTCTTTTGTTTGGCTTGGAGCTGCCCACTCTAAGCCTTTACGCCAAGAGGACGGCGCCTTCGCGGCGCAAGAGTTACATCTTCACCCCATAAACAAGGAGGGGGACGAAGAGCTGCCTCCATTCCCTGAAAGTTCATCAGATGAGCGGGAGGAGGGGTCCTTGCGCCAACCGCGCACCGGGGCAGCCGCGCGCTCCCACTTCCCACGCCTCGCCGCGTCCATGAGCGGCCCTAACGCTGGCTTGTTTGGCTGGGCTCCGTCGCGGCCTCCGATTGGCGTTCCTCGCAGGGAAGCCCCGCCCCCATCCCTCGTTGCTCCGGGGAAAGGAATGTGGCAACATCGCCGGGCGCCGCTGGGCTCGGTCCGTGACCACGTGGCTTGTCCGGGTCACGCGGGGAGAAGCTCGTTCTCTCGGCTGGCGGCGGGGGAGGGGAAGCTGCCTCGCGCGGGCGGGCCCAACTCCACCTGGTTTCATAACAGGCCTCCCTTGTGAGGAAGGTTTGCCACGTCCGAGGTTTTTGCCCCGTAGTTTCCACGAGTAAGATGGAAGCCCAGGAGCATGCCCTCATTTAAAAAGGGGGGGGGAAATCTTATATTTAAGATTCTCCCCCCCCAAGGTTAAATAGAAAAACCTCTTCTCCCTTCACTGTATTCTCAGCCTATGTAAGCCGTATCGTAAATACAGATTATCTGCAAAGACAAAAGGGTTGGTCTTTTCAGCTGAATACTTCAGCTGACGAGAAAATATTATTTTCCTTGTCGCATAATACAAGGAGTTGGTCCTCAGACTGAGGAGAGGTAAAAAGAACCACTACTGCAGTATTTTCATGTTGGGGGGGCATTCGTTATCTCAACTGATTCGATGCCTAGCAACTTCAGGGTTAGACAAATTCAGGGAAGGTAATCATACTGACAATCAGCCGAAACATCTTTAGGTGGAATTTAATGTTAACAAGCAAGAAAGGCAGAAAAAAAGAAAGAAAGTAGAACTGTGAGTCACCCAAAATTACATAGGTGAGATGGTAGCTAGACAAAACTGAACAAAGAAGAATAGAACTGATAAAATGACCAATGGCCACAAGCCACTGCAGTATCTTCATTGTCAAAAATGCCAAGGTGAATAAAATGTGAATTAAAAGTCTTTTTTTTAAAGAAAAAGTTTTCACTACGTATCTTGACTTTGATAATGGGGACACCCTATAAGGGGAGGCTGTTCTTCAAGATGGGAGTCTTGACAGAAAAGCCATTATTCCTTCTGGATACCCAGCAAATTTCCATAGGATGCAACTGAAATGAGGGCATTCTTTGATCTGTGTTTTCTCTTTGGGAGAAAACATTCTCTCAGCTGTTCTGCTAGGGCATATATCGACAAATTACTTTAATGCTATTCTCTTTCGAAGAAAGTGGTGTTATATAAAGTCCAGAAAAAGAATAAAAAGTTGCAACCCAAAGAAATAACATGAGATACAAAAAGATAAGCTAAATATCTCTCAATACTGTACTTATAAAGCATCTTTGTTTCCACCGTATCCATACAGTTCTTGCTTCATACAGTGTTTTGTCCTTCAAATCACCTCTCATCAGGGCTACTCAGATACAACTTTCTTGATCTCCTTCCTCTCAATTCATTCTTCCTTCCTGTATTGGTTTTTAATTTAATTCACATTCATTCTTTCTTTATGATCAAGCTACTATAACATACTTCTTTCTATCTGGTCACTCATTTCTATATTTAGGCCGCACTCATTTATCCCCCATTTATCTTGACTCCTATCTTTTACTTATGTTTTGCTATACTGTATCTGGTTCCTGAGTAACCCAGTCCCATAACATTCAATTTTTATGTTTCTGCTTACATGCCCCTCACATTTCCATGTTACAAAAACCCTCCTATGCTTGGCCATTTTAATTTCTTTTGATACATATTCATTTCAGCAGACCACATAGTACTATTAACTTTCTACCAACATTTGCATGTCTTACAATTTATCCATCTAGTTTCTAATCTTTAAAAATTCAAAGTCATTGACTTCTTCCAGATTTGGGTGTGGGTTTTTTGCTATTTATATGTAACTTTATATTATTCATTCTATTTTCCTATAAAATATAATTACCTTGGATTTTGATACATTCTCACATCCACTGCATCATACAGTCTGTCAGCAATTTTCTGCAAAATCGTTTGGGTCTAAGTCAGCAATATGATATCATTTGCATAGAAATTCTATACACACATCTTCAACCAACACACCTCTGATGTCATCACATGGATTCTTTATACCTCTATCCACAAACGCAACCAAAAGGACAAATCTTTATCTTAGTTGATGCTCAGTGTGAAATAATTATTTCATATATTCAATATTATTAGATGTTTATGTTTCACTTTATTCTGTAATAGAAATTTATTCACTGTATCATCTGCTTTCACTAAATCAACAATAGATTTTCTCACATTCTTTTCTGTTTCAGACTTAGCCCACATATGCCTGGTTGATTTACAAGGAGTTTACTGGTGAGTAGTTCTGCAGTAAATCACAGTGCGTTGGCAGTACAAGTGCATGCAGTGCTTTAGAAAATACAGAGAAGCATGACCTTGCTGACTGCTGACAGCTGCTCTTAAATAGGCCAGATACAGATGCCAGTGCATTTTGGGACTGGGTTTTATTCAAAGGTTTGACCTTCATCACCTAAATTCTGCACCTGTTCCTACTGATTTTTAGCTGATTCAGCCTTAAGTGCCTGACTGTCTGCTGATTTCTGGGGCTGGCACCCTGATGGATCACACTTCTCAGTCCAAAACACATTCACACACAATGACCAAAGAGCAAAAAATTGATCTGCAAACTATCTGGAGTGCATAAAGCTACACTGCATTTTCTAGATTTTGCTCCATGACACTTCGCATACTTTTTCATTTAGAATTTTGCTTGAATGCCTTCTCAAACATTTTACTCATGCAGCTTTCCCCTTTATATAGGCAAAAAATGACATTTTCCCTATCATAAGGCACATATACAACTTTCACACATGTGTTAAATAAGCTACCATTCCATAATCAAGCCACCATGTTTTAACATTTTATTATTTATGAGATTTATTTACTACCACAATGTGATATGAACTATAGATGAGTGATGAAAATAATAAAAAATAAAATTAATGACAGAAAAAAATAATAAAAGCCATTCTGGCCCAGAATGTATCAAATCCTATGAGTTTACTGGAAGAGCAAAGTTTTTACAAGCCTCTGGAAAAGCATGAGATTATCTCTAGTTATATCATCTACACTCTCAGCTTATCATTTTTCAACATTTTCTCAGTTTTCTTTGTCCCCAATTTTTTTTACCATTAATGTATATATATCATCTATATCGATTCAATTCTGCAGCGTATTATCATTTTCTCTTCCAGCATTTTTCACTTCAATTTCTTCCCAAATTAATTCACTTTTATTCTTAATCTTAGTCACTCTTCTGTAGGCCTCTTGTTTAGCACTTTACCCATTTTCAAAAGACTATTCTATCAAAATAATTCTGAATTTTCTCTCTTAATCTTAACCATGTCTTGTTCTCTTTGGTTATGTTATTTGGCAATACTGATTCTCTATATATGGGTTATTATACAGTATATTTCATTCATCTTCATTTTTTGTAGCAATCACTCTCTTATAAATGTTTTTTCCAAACACAACCTCCTTTAATTCATTATTTCACCAGACACTTTTTTCATATTTCCCATTAGCACTCCACACACTTCCATGATACAATACTCAGTAACATAGTTATCTTAAAGTACACTGCACATTACTTACATCTGTATTCTGTTTGTTCTATTAGGAAATTAATCAGTCTTCTAACACTTTTTCATACACGGCTAATACAGACTCTTCCTGCTATCCTATTTTCACTCTTATTTTTTCCCTTTCATTTTCTTCCATTTCTGTTTTTTCTCAAGATCCATTCTTTACTCTGCCAAAAAAATCACTTGCCCACATTTTGAATCTTGTATCCTTCACAATTTTTTTCTCATAATAAATCAATAGTAATGCTTTAAGATTTCTATTCATTCCACATATACAGTATATAACAATTATGCTTAAAACTTGCATTTGAAACAAACCATGTATTCAAAGCAAATTTGCTTAATCCTTTTTCTAATCAGCTATTCATAAACATCATCAATATTATCCATTCTTTGGTCCCTGAATGGTACCATCATTTTTTCTGTACTCCTTTTTCTTGTTCTTACCAATACATTCACTTAATAGAATACCTTCCCCCTTCATTACATTCAGTCTGAATATTGCACAAGTTTTCCTTAAATTCATGCCTAGTCCATCCATTATCACAATTCATTGGAGCATAACATACAGTTATCACCAAATTACGAAGTTTTATTTGCATATAAAATCTGTAACATCCTAAATGGCACTATTTCATACTTTCTGACGTACATTTTAGCTCTTTCATTCATAATTAACCCTATACTTTCACTTCCTTCATTTATTCATCTCTGTTCCATAGATCACTTCCTTATTCAGATGTATTGCATCCTTCCACTTTCTTAATTTCATAGATACATACTATATATTATTTCCTTCCTTCAAAAGGTCATTACTTCATGTTCTTTACTATGTATTACTTTTACATTCCAAGTTGCAGTCTTCCTTTAGCCATAGCCATCAGCAAATTGAGCTATAGATATGATCTCTACCACCATGTCTTTGGGCAACCAAGGCTTTCATATAATATGTTTAGTAAATTTTACTTAATATATTAGTTTTAGTCATACTTGTGCTACATGCAGCATTCTCTGCTCACAGTAATGACAGTATAGTACCGGTTAGTTTTGATACATTTTGATTGTATGCAACAAGCACAACCAATACTTTATCTCAAGCATGCTCAGACTATTCAGTATTACCTAAAACCTCTAGTCCTTGCAAGTTAACACACTGTTGTCCACATTCCACCAATTGATACATGCAGTATTTTGATCTACAAACAGGATCTATTTTCAAGTACCTTATTCATAAATATTATATGGAAGATTTACCCAACTTTTTGGCCTCCTGATTTTCTAAAGCTACAACTCCTAGCCAGTCTGAGCTGGAGTATTTTGAAATATATAGACCCAAAACATCTGGAGGCCAACATAACAGTATATATGCTATTCACAAATGGAAACACTTCATATTTACTCTGAATGCTAGTTACCAGAAATTACGGCTAGTCTTGCCATTGCTAGTCTTGCCATTGTTCTGCTTCAAGATTCCCTGAGGGCACTGAGGTGGGTCTAGATAAGTGGCTAGTCTGATCCAGCATGGTTTGTCTTAATGCTCCTATGTAGTACAGGAAAAACTAATTAAACAGGTCCACATAGTTGTGGGAAATACATTCTATTCTCCTATGCCTAAGCTATAAATTCATTCCTCTGACAACAGCATATCATCAGGTAAACAATCCCTAATGTACTTGAAGTTTATTGCACATGGATGTTCCAATTTGTTTTAAGTGTTTGATCTTGTGATTTATCTATATTTCAAGAAAAGGTCTGCTCCAGCCCCTACACCCAACTAGGGGTTTACTTGATGTTTAGTCTATAAGTCTCATTTGCTGCAGTCAGGATTTGTAGCTGGGATGATGATGCTAGTTTACATGCCAGGTAAGGGAAGGCTATTTTAATCTTTCTTAAAATAGCAGCTCTTGCGTTATCTAGTGGAATTAATTTCACAGGAGAATCTTAATGGAGACCACAGTTAGTGATTATGGATGGATTACCCATGAAGTCTTCAACTCAGTCTGATTCTCTTGGAGCTCCAATTAGCCAGATGTCTACCCAGGTGTTCAGTCCATGAGCTCATGCTTTAGCTCTATATTTCCTGCCTCAGGCAGAGAGTTGACTCGATGGCCTAAAATGAGAGTGAACAGAAGGTAGATTTGGCTCTGCTGGAGGACATCACAATAACTTGAAATAAAATACCAAGAATCTCCAACTCCCAATTTTTTAACAGTGCAACAGCAATAATAGAAAGAGTTTTCTATTATAAAACCACGTTGCTGAAACAAAGTTGAATGGAATTGCATTTTGTATAGGTGAAATTAATTCAAATACAGTAACATCCTGCACTTAGCATAGTACTGAGCAGCATTTTGTGTATTACAAGCCCCACCACCATTTTGCACTTCACTCTAGCCAATGGATTTGGGAATTTAGTAAAAAAAAAAGAAAAAGTATACTTAATATGCTTGAAATCTTATTTCCTGCCATCCCATTTGCCTCTATTGATTTACAAAGCCAGATATACATTTTCAAACATAAATGTCTTATGCCACAAAGATACGTATGTGTATTTAAACTTTCTTCCATTTTCATGAGGGAGTTAAGCTTTCTCTTTAAAAAAAAGAAGCAACCATAAATCACCACTGAAGTGCTCTGCTGTACTGCAGAGTGGCAAATTGTCACATTAGGCTTGTTTGTTCTTAGGTCCCCTGGGTTGAAGGAGGAGGAGGATTGTCAGACACAGTTATAGCATTGAGAGACCATGCTGGTTGCTGTTATAGTTTCATGGTCTAACTTGTTAATACTTGCTGTGACCCTTTGCTTCTGCTGTAAATGCCAGAAACAAGCAGCTATTTTCTAGGCTACATCCCATTGTGAGGGATTGGTCCCTTGCCTTGTTGATAGCAAATCTTTGTCATCTTGTCCTTGTAATGTTATGGTGCTAAAAAGGCAGGGCCTCCGCTTGGTTGCCTTCAAACAGATCTGACCTTCAATGCAAGGTTCCAACAAAAAGTTTCATTTCCACTAAGCACTATATTAAAAAAAACCTTGAAATTACATTGGAAATGTCTAATGAAAGGTATATAAAAAAGTCTTTTAAAGCACTCTGTAAGGTTCTGAACTGCTTGGGAAAAAGAACAAGAGCATCTCTTGCCATATGAGAGCCAGTTTGATCTAGTGGTCAAGGCACCAGGCTAGAAAGCAGGAGACCATGAGTTCTAGTCCTATATTAGTCATGAAAGCCAGCTGGGTGACCTTGGGCCAGTCACTCTCTCTCAGCCCAACCCACCTCCACAGGGTTGTTGTCGGGATCATAGGAGGAGGAAGGTGTGTAAATGTTTTTGCTGCCTTGAGTTATTTGTAAAAATAATATAGGTGGTATATTTGTACAATAAATAGAAGAAAATATTGGTCTTTTAAGATTAGTTTCCACAGGTTGAGGTTGCACTAAACCAAGAAGAGTTTACCTTTGGATGCCTCCTACTTGATTTTTGATCCTAGGTGAGAAACTTGAAGAAGGGTCTTTCATGCAGATTTATGTGATCAGAACAGACTGTGTTCTGGTCTAACCCAAACTTAAATGTATTGCCTAATGTCAATTTAAATGCCTTCATTTATTCACTTCCTTCCTAAGCTAGTTCAGTGTACTTCACTCACATTTTCTGCAGGGTCCTGTTTTTTTGTTAATTTCTCTCTGAAGGAAAGCCATATGGTTTACCATAATTTCCTTTAAAAATTAGACAGATTCAGACTTGTGCTCTGATGTCCAACCTGAATCATGGTTAACTATTGGTGAACTGTTGTGTCTCATGTCTCCTTTTGAAACAGATGTTGTATAATCAGCTGACTGTGACTTGAGCAAGTCAGTCATAGGAGTAAACAGCCTTTTGAGATGTGTTCATTTTATTTATTTGTTAAATTTATATGCCGCTGAATTCAAAGTGACTCTTGGCGGCTTCTTGGAGAGCCCCAGTTAACTGAGATATCCCCACCCCCAAAATAAACCAGATTGAAAAGTGTTAAATTCGTACAACAATTCAGTTTTGAAAATTTAAAGAAAAGCAATTTTCGTATATATAAACTGAGGCTGTAGAAGAAAAATAAAGAACCATTGTGCCTTTTTGATGTTTTAAAACTGGTTTTAATTTTTTTTAATAATTCCTGGATTTTAGCCAAGCTGGTTGCAGCTGATGAGAGTTGCAATTATAGACAGTTGAAAGACCCCAAGTTAAAATGGATTATTATAATTTGATTTGTCTTTTTTCCTCCCTCCTCTGCAATGAAATCTCATAGCACAGCCTTCCCCAATCTACATGCTCCCCAAACTGGGGGGCTTACTCAGTTCCACGGATTTACCTTTTGTGAAGGCTGTTGCTGAGGATTCCTGAAACAAGTCGACACATTAGTTGGGTGTCCAGGCTGGGGAAGCCTGTTATAACAGCATCATTGCCTCTTTGGTCCAGGCTTTGTGAGTGAAAAATGGGCAGCTGTATGTAGAACTTGAAGGAGTGAGCCAGTTACAGAATATATTTCACCTATATTTGTTACTGGTACCAGTTAAGCAATTTGCAAGAGAATGTAAGCTCCACTGCATTAAATTTTTTCTACCAGTCCCACACTGGTACAGATAATCCTTGTTTAGCAACCACTTCATTTAGCGACTGTTCACAGTTACAATGATGATGAAAAAATAGCTTTGCAACCAGTCCTCACATTTATGGCTTTCGCAGGTCTGTAAAGCAAAGGAAAGCTGGAAGCAAGATAGTTATAACTTCATGTCACTTGTTGTAGTTTCACTTAGCAACCACTTCAGTTAATGACCAAGATGCGAGTCCCAGTTGTCACTAAATGAGTCACCTGTAGTGAACTGCAGCAAAATAGAGAAAGAATTGGAAAGGCATCTGAGTGGCCTTGATTGTTCAGCCCTGAAATGCTGTAGCAGGGGCAGGCAGTGAGCCTTTCTGAATAAAGACTCCTGCACAAAAGAGATGCTTGAGAAATAACTTTCTCAACTTGAGAAAGCATATTAGTAATATGCTGATATAGGGTTAATGAAGCTGCCAGGTGTGATTTTCCTGCCCTTCCTTCTTCCCACACAGAGGTGTATTATAGAGAAAGCCTGTCATTTTGTGTACCTTATTTTTCCATAGCCCACTTACAAAATAGGATTAGTCTACCTCTATAAATTATATGCCTGCCTCCACACAGAGCATTCATGTTGCTCCAGGATCAGCTCTGTATTCCCCTGTGATCCCACAATATTGCTCCTGTTTAACAACTCAGTAACTCATTTTTGGCTCAAATGTGGTGCAGCTCAAAATTTGGGAGTCCAGTTTTATTCCACTGAAAAACAGAGAGAGGAGGGAGGCAAGAGAGGGGTTATTTTCTCATCGCTGGGACCTTCTGATGCTTGTACTCCCCCCAAATATTTCATTGCTACATGGATCTGTGAAATGGTGAGCAGAAAAATGCTGCTAGGGTGGCCTTTCTGTTTTATTAATTGTTGTGGTATTTTTCTAAAGCACCAAATCAGTTTATTTTGACAGGAGGAGGGAGGCAGCTGCTGCCATTTTTTTATGCTCCCCTGTTGGAGGGAGGGAAGAAGCATTGGAAGGGAGCACTAGTGGGGCTTTTCAGTATCCTGTGGCTGGTTGCAATAAGAATGATCACAGCTCAGTATAAAAGTGTTCCTGAGGGCTTGTGAAGCAAACGATGATGGCAGGGTAAAACAGATCTATGTTCAGACCTCTTATGCAAATCAATAAAAGTGGGTTTTAGAGCATTTCTCTTTCGATATTATTCTCTTTTTGTCCCTTCAAAATCCATTCTCTGAGCCAGTTGCTTTCCTGCTACCCTTCCCTGAACCTCACAAGTCCTTCCTTTGCTGAAATTAAGCCATTGTTGTTACAGCACTGAATTGTATTGACTATCATTTTTTAAAAATCCATATTTCTTCTGCTCCTCCTTTTCATGGTTAACTAGATTGTAAGTGCCTTGGGGGACTGAGGTTTTTCTTTTTTATATACATACTGTACATACATGCCACAGTGTACCATGGAGACTGACAGCATGGTATAAATAAACCATTGTAACAATCAATAATTAACCTAGTGATGGAAATACAATCTGCAAAGATTAAGAAGGCCATCCTGATGTTGTGCATAGCTCTGTCTTTTCCACCTGGCTTCCATCCATGTTCCATTGTACATATACTGCCACTCCCTATGCTTACCCATATTTCCCTTCCTGTCAAAAAAAACAAACAAAAAGAAGAGTTGAAAGCTTCTCGTTGCAGAAAAAGCATATATTTTTCTATCAGAATATGTGGATTAAACTCATTCATGTGCAGTAAACAGTTTAATTCATTTATATAATGTAATTTGCGTCTCTATCTGTAAGCAATACTGTACAAAAAATGCTTTCAAATTTGAGGACAATGCCAGGGAAAACATTTAAATGTATGATAAATGGGTAGAAATAGTAGGCTCTTCCATACTTATTTTTAGAGCATGCACATTCTCCCATACCCATTGTCCCCTTACCTAGGTCCAGGGGAAATGGAATAAATTCTGTAAGAATAATCAGAAATTTTGGATTTCAGCTTTTTCCTGATAGTTTTTTTAAACAATCTAAAGATGAAGATAGATATAGATACAGCGAGAAATACCATTTGCCTGCAAGCAAGAACTGGTGGAATCATAAAATAGAGAAACTAACAGAAAATGAAGAAGCTAAATTGCTCTGGGACTTCAAAATTCAAACACACATGCTCCTGCCACATAACACTCCAGACTTAACAGCTGTCAATAAGAAAGACAAAAATGTCTGGATAGTGGAGGTGGCAGTGCCTGGAAACAGCAGAATAGAAAAGAAAGAATTGGAGAAAATCACAAAATACAAAGACCTGCAAATAGAAATACAACAACTATGGCAAAAGTAAGCAAAGGTGGTACCAATAATAATAGGTGCCTTGGTGCAATCCCAAAACAACTGGAGCACCCTTTGAACATCATCGGCATTGACAAATTCACCATCAGTGAATTGCAAAAGGCAGCATTATCGAAACACCTTACATCCTTAACAACATCAAAGAACAGTATCTGCCTATCCCAGATCCTTGGGAGGGACTCACTAGGTAGACAAAAATGCCAAATCCAGTCTAACATCTGCCAATAAATATAGATACCCTATTCTCATCCCTGATGAGCAGATAATAATGTCCTGTCCTAAGTCAAATTCCTTTTTCCTTTATCTTGTGCTTCCACTCCAGTTAGGAGTGGTTCTCCAGGATCTTCAACAGAAAGAGAGGCTTTCCTCAGTTCTGCTACTGAAGCTGGTAGGGAACAGGCTTTTCTCAACACTGTATTAGAGCATAAAGTTAGGTTTGCTCAACTATATCAAGATGTACAGGGAGCACAAGAAAGACTTTGGGGCAGAAATCTAAGGTATCCATCTTCAAGGAAATAACAGAACTAAACAATTAATCAAAGCAGGACTGCCTTATGACATCTTGAAGTACAGCACTGTGCAAAAGTCTTAGGACACCATTAGATTTGTTTTAGCAATGACATATAATTATGTCTCAGTCCATATGTAATTATGTCTCAGTCTCTTTATTAGAATACAACCAGAAAATACAGGTAATGTGTATGCAATATTCAAAAACAGTTAAAAGCAGGAAAAAACAGCTATGGGCTAAAGTAGCAAGTATTTAGTACTGACTATTTAATACTGACTTTTGCCTGAAAATTGTGTTTGTTTAAATTTTTTGTACATATTTCCTGTATTTTCTATTTAAATCTTAATACAGAGATTAAAAAATAATTATGGAAGGTATTAAAATTTTGCTAAAACAAAGTGGCTGATGGCCTAAGACTTTTGCACAGTGATGAAAGTTAAGTAATATTCTTTGCCATGCAAAAGAGACATCCCCCCATCTAAGGCCAAAACATAAAACAATCCATCTGCACAACAAGATGTTTGCCCATTAAGTGCCCATCTGGCTGACTCAGCACCAAATCATCTTTTGACAGAGCTGTAATATCCAGGTTATTTCACCTGTTTCTTTGCATTATCATCTACTTTCATTTGCCTCACAGCCCAAGCTACTAAGATGGAAGAGGCACAGTCCCATCCCAGCGTAGTTTTCCTGAATGTGGCCTCAAGTTATGTACCTCACACCAAGGTGGAGTGCCACTACAATCTGCCAACTGGCATGAAGCCCTCCACAAGAGATTGGATTGGGATCTTTAAGGTATTGCAACTGGGAACAAGTGGGATGATTACATTTGGGTATGTATGGTCATGCTCAGGACCTTTGGAGAATTTGTAATCTGCTGTATATGAACACCACACATTTTGTTACTATTATTTTACCATTTACGGTTCTGACTGTACTATATACAGTACTATACAATGAAATATCCAATTACAAGAAGTGGAGCTCAAATCCAGCTCCCCTCCTTGTCACATCATAGAGATGGATGTCTTTTTCTTAACCACAGCATCAAAGTAAGAAAAGTCTACTGACAAGATTTTCTGATGGTCCCTCATGCAAGTACGAAGCAAAATCTAAACCTGTGTAGCTTTCCACAGCTGGTTTTATGCTGTCATTTGGCTGATTCATTAATAGTTACCAGTAGAATACATAATCCTTTGATTAAGAAGACATATGTTATTCTGCATAGAATCAAAATGCCCTTCAAGTAAAAAGACAGTGCAACTAGAACCTTGTATTCTCAATGTTCTGATTGCTGGGGTTTCTTTAATTCATAAGGAATTATGTGTAAAGAGCAGCATTACAAATACCTTTCACACTCAAAAATGGTTCCGTTCAATAGTGCTGGGTTTACAATGGGTTTCCAAGGAGAGTAACTTCTTCTAATGCTCCCTTTCCACTCCTTGTCTCAGCTGGAAGCTTCCTCAATACGTGACTACTATACCTTTGTGTGGGGTGTAATGCCAGATGGTAGAACTTCTGAAGGAACCCTTCACTGCAGCGTCCAATTCCAAGGTGAGTATGTTTCAAGGGATCCAGAGGCAATTCATCAGAGCATACACAGCTAAATGTTTTAAACAATATTTAAATAATGATTTCCTTCATAAGACAGAAAAGCGACATAAGATAAAGTGGAAAACAGGACAACTGGTCTCTTTGTACTTGGTTTCAGCAAGTTTAGAGAATATGAATGCAAGCATTAATACTAATTGTGCCACCATCCTGCGCAACATGTAAAATCTGATTTTAACCACTCTGCAGCTGTTGCAAATATACAGCTGTTTGCTTAACTTCTTTAATGTCACAGAATGTTCACTGTGGCATCTCTTACCAGTAAGAGAGTGTTATATTGACAGCAAATGCTTGTTTTGTAAGATACATTCAAAACAGTTAAGAAAAAAGTTCATGGAAAACAATAAAATGGTCCAGAGTACTCAGATCTATTCCATACAGTAAAATTGGGAGCAAAATAAAAATGGAAACTACACTAAAAACTCAGCAAAATAAAAAGATCTTAACTGTTCATCAGAAAATAAGAAGAGAAGACCTTAACCAAAATTAAGATCCAAATTTCCTTGAATCTATGACTCACAGGGAATGAAGTGGCATAAACATCTAATAAATAAAGCCTCATATTCAGAATGTCAGAGAAGTAATACAGTTAACACATTTGTCTCTTCACAGCCAGCTACTTACCTAAACCAGGTCCCCTGCAATATCAGTTCCGTTATGTGGATCACCATGGGGAGGTGTGTGGTCAAAGTTCCCCTTTCCAGTTCAGTGAACCCCGTCCCATGGATGAGCTCGTCACTCTAGAGGAGGCCAGCGATGATGGAGGGGGAACTGACATGCTGCTGGTAGTTCCCAAAGCAACTCTACTTGAGGTAGGATACTCTAAGCAACCTCTTGGGTTTCATTTTAAGCCAATATTCTTGGCCCTGGACTCATTAAGATATTCCCTTCCTTGAGGATTTTTCATGCCTTGTTGTCTGACTATTCAACTCAGCTCAAGAAATCCTAAATTCAGATTTTCATTCAGCTTTGAAGCTCTCTAGATCTTAAGCCTATTTACAGTTACTCAACCCAACCTATTTTGTGAGCTAATTGGACATTCTTAACGCTCCTTAGAAAAGGGAAGGCTTAGAAATAAACTGCAACAATGTTTCTTGAGCTTAATTCTATTTCCATATCATCTCTAATACAAAGGGAATGTCATTTTTTTTAAATACACAAGCTCGCATATTCTGACATAATTAAAAGTTAAACAGCAATGAGGGAAAGGCCCTAACTTTTCCTAGTGATTATGCTTAGTGGAAAAATATACTGGTTGCTTCCTTTGAGTCAACATCTTTACTTCCTACATTCAAACATGGAGGTACATCATGGCCCAAATTCAAGCCTTAACCTATGACCTGAAGTTTTCCTTAGCACTGGTGTCAGAAGTTGGTCTTCTTGATGCTCTTAGACTCCAATGTCTATCCAACCCAGCTAGTGATCTAGAATGTAGTCATTGATACGTGCTCAGTCCATTCTCTTAAGGCACAAAAATGGATGAGATGGAGAGTTTTTAAATGCCTGGGATTATCTATTCCAGGGACAAATATTTAAAGGCTGATCTTTTGCTTTCATCAAACCAAGAAAGCAGAGCTTTTCAATCTTCTGGAACTGTACCAGGACCATTAAGTGCAGATGGAGCATTCCTTATTTGGATTAGCCATATGAAAACTTTATTCCAGTATCTGAAGGCTGGGATAAAGTCTTTTCCCTGGCATGCTGAGCTTTCCTTGTGCAAAGTTGTTGTGTAAAATAAAAATGGAGCATATAAAAAGCTTTAAAATGTTTCAGCCTGGAAGGATTATCTTATGATTTAATTTTTAATCCTTAATCCTGGAACCATAAGGAAGGCTGAGCATCGAAGAATTGATGCCTTCGAATTGTGCTGCTGGAGAAGACTCTTGAGGGTCCCTTGGACGGCAAGGAGATCAAACCAGTCAATCCTACAGCAAATCAAACCTG
>JANHZU010007289.1:284928-300538 GCA_032468055.1 Acrochordus granulatus
TCCGGGAGGCAGTGCAAGACAGGGGGGCCTGGCGTAATGCAGTCCATGGGGTCACAAAGAGTCGGACATGACTGCGCAACTGAACAACAACAACAATCTTGGAATAGCAATATAAGGACAGTAAAATTAAGTCCATTGAATGAATGTATCTCCTGACTGGTCCCTTTGTCCTTTGGTACAGTATCTCTCTCTACTGCCTCATAGACTCAGCTGGAAGAGAGTCGTCTGGAACAAGGAGCCTTGGTGCGTGAGTCCTGCCGCCTGAAGGAAGAGATTCAAGAACTGAGAACTCGCGTGGCAGATCTAGAGACAGTGGTCAGCTCCTTGCGTGATGAGCATACCAAACTGGCTACACAATACAAGGCAAGGCAGAAAGCAGGGATCTAAAGTAGGACTTGCCAGCCTTTCCAGATTTTCCCAAGCTTTAGGAAAGGTGTTGCATCCCATCATCTTGCTCTGCAAAAATTCAGGTGGCCATGAAACTTTGTGCAACATCTGACTCCAACCCTGAAGCAAGATCTGGGTCCCCATTTTGTGCAGAGGGATGCTCCTCTGTCTTAATGCTTGCATCAAATTAGCTCATTTGTTTATAAAAATGGATGCAATGATTCTTAAAATATCTGCAAAGCATGCTCCCACATAGGTGCAGTGGCGCAGCAGATTAGTGCCACAAGTTATGTCATCCAGAAATGACCAGCACTCTGGCAGGTTTGATCTGCAAGCTCCGCATGATGGGGTGAGCTCCCATCAATTTGCCTCCAGCTTTTGCCCACCCAGCAGTTCAAAAGCACGTGAAAATGCAAGTAGATTAATGGGGACCTCCTTCAGAGGAAAATTGCTGGCCGGCAAATCGATGGAGTTGCGAGTCGGCAAATCAACAGAACAGCGAAGTCAGATGCAAAAAACTCACCCATCCTTGGGGCAGGCCAGGAGTCTCAGAAGGACGCCCCGGATCTGAACATTGCCAGCCAGCCAAGTGGGGCGGGGTAAAATAAAGAAAAACGTATAATTCCTAACCTATGTCAGTCACCAAGAGTCTCTGGAAATTGGCGGCATAGAAATATGATAAATAAATAAATATCAGTTTCAGGAAAACATTAGTATAAAAGGAGTATGTCTCCATCTCCTATTTTGCATCTGGTTGGCCATTATGAAAAATACTATTTTGGATCAAAATGAGCCTTACCCTGATCCCAGCAAGGATAAGTTGTTATGCTCATTTTGTCAGCAAAATTCGGGGCTGGATTTTCAGATTTCATTGATATGTTATAGATGTCACTCACTTTTCTTCCTCTCTATCCTCAACCAGGAACTGTCAAGTTCTTATGCAGAAATTTCCAAGCAGAGAGATACTCTAAGCACTCGAGAAACTGGGCACTTGGCCCGAATCCAGGAACTGGAGGGCGATATCCAAGCAATGGGAGAGAAGATGCTTCAGAGGGAGACGGAATTAGACAGGTCAAGGCCACCACAAACACCACAAGTGCAATCAAAAGAGAGACAGACAGATAGATAGGCAGGCAATAAACTGCAATAGACAATCAGAGTTCTGTTGATGATTAGAACTCCTATCAACTCAGACTATTAGCAATTTCGAAGAGCAACAGACCTGGAGAGTATTAGGTTGAGACGAGCTGAATTGTACCTTCTCACATGCTAAAGACAGATGTGCCATTCTGACTCAATCTCAAGGAATTGTCCCAGAATTTAATGTATTGTGTCCTAGTTTCCATTGTCCTGAATCATCTTTAAGCCTGCAGGGATTCCTTCTTGTCATTGATGAGAGTTGTTCCAAAATAGAACTGAATATCTTTGGTCTTATCAGAGGATGTTAATTACATTTACATCATGAGTTAAATATAGATGGGGGAGATACAAGAATGAAGAAAGTTTAAGGGTTAATATTAATTTTTACATTGATTATAACAGCCCACTCTCAATAAATTAGATTTTGTCAGGGAATGTTTTCGCACAGAGAAGTTGATCCATCTCGCAGCCAGGTGATGCCTTGAAAGCCAGGTGATGCCAGCAGTTGGAACTTTGAATCTTAGAACTAGGCTGCTGGGCTAATGGATGCTTACGCTATATTGAGGAAGATGCAAAGTTGGAACTACAGATAGTTCTTAGAACCATAATGGAACCTGCCCATCATGCTTATAATCAAGGATAACTGTAAATCAGGTCACCCACATGATCAACCAGATTTTACAATCTATTTTTTGGCAGTCATTAAGCAAAACTATGCTTTACTATGGGAAGTAAATTCTGGTTTTTGACAAAACCATAATAAAACGTCACACAATCATAGGATACTGCAATGGCCATAAATGCAGGCTGGTTGCCAAGCACCCAACATGTCACATGACCATTGAGGTAGGGCCGGCAGTTGGAACTTTGAATCAAGATCATAAATATCCCTCAGATAGATCCATCATAACTTTGAATGGTTGCTAAGCAACTGGTCATAAGTTTAGGACTACCTGTAAAGAGTCCTCAAAGCCCTTTTTTGGAGGTGCCTTGGGTAGGAAGTGCACAGCAGATGTTCCTCATACATTCTTTGGATCCTTTCTGCTACAGGGTGAAAGATACAGTCAGGTCCCTGCTGAAGGAGCAAGAGCACATCCACCATCAGCTCAAAGAGGAGAATGCTGAGAAAGAACAATACCAGGTGAGCATGAAGCCACAGGTTTGAAAAGAGGGACACAAAAGGAAGCAGAAGTGACATGGTTTGCCAGATGGCTGGTGTATTGCAAACATCTTTTCTCCTCTCCAGGTCAAGCTGCAGGCTTCCAAGGAGGAGAGCCGTAGCCTGGCCTCTGACCTGCAAGAAGCCAAGACTCGTCATGGGGAGAAAGTCTCCCAGGCTCTTATGCTGCAGGAGGATATTCAGAAGTTGCAGCAGAAGCTGGCAGCTGCTAACCGCCGCACTGTAAGTACATGAAGACTGGAATCCTCTAGGAATATTAAAAATAAGGTCCATTAAGTCTAGCATGCTGTCTCTAGCAAAATGACCTTGATGTTCTTCCAGAACTTCTCAAATAGGAGAAGATAGACACCCAATCAGCCCTATCTCCTGCACCTAATAATGGCTTTCTTTATGCAGGACCCCCCTTTTTGCCGATCTTAAATGCAAGTAACAGTCTCATTTCCTTGAGTATAGAGCCTTAGGTAGCCAGTCAGTAGATATCACCAATCCTGTGCTGTTTCCATATCGAGAGGAAATATGGCAGAATGGTTGTAATTTATAGCAACAAGGGATCTGGGAATTCAGAATTTCAGAAGGATATTTTAGATATCTATCTCTGATAAAATACAAGGTTGGACAAGCAAAGCACAGATCAGGACATGTCATAGACAAAAAGTCAAGGGTGATGTTGCTTAAAGCCCAACCTTTTTTCTCCAAATATGCATTTTGTGGAAGAAGATTCATTTACAAAATGGCACCATTTTGTCTATCACGCACTTGACAAATTAGTTTTTAAAACCTCTAGGAAAAATAAGGTATTTAATTTTGGGGGGCGTCCCTTAAACTCATGGACTTGGTTTTGTAAATTGTCTTGGAATGCCCTTAAAATAAACAGCTAGTTCATGTTTAAAGAGCAAAAAATGACTGACAAACATCAGCCAGTTCTGATCTAGGCAAAACCACTTGCTCTGTCTGGGCTTGCAGGGTTGAGAACTGAGTGGGTGGGAACCAGATCCCAGGGATTTATTGCCCAGGGAAAGAAGCTAGATCAACACCTCTCTCTGTTTCTGGGAGCTTTGGAAAAGTGTTTTGTACAGTTTTTTGTTCAGAAGCAAAAAAAACCCTCAAAAACAAACACATTTTTTGTACAGAATTAGGTCAGAGCTTGAAAACCTGAAATGCATTAAGTACTGGATGACACATCCTAGCATAGGATTTATTTATTTTATTTATATGCTGCCGAAATCCAGAGACTCTCAGCGGCTGACAACACTAAGAAACAATTCATTAAGAACATTTAAAATAAAAATAAAAAACACATTAAAATAAAATAAAAAACCCGGCAGACTAGCGAGGTGGGGTAAAAAAATTTGTATATAAAAATGGGGAATGAGGATGGCTAGGAATCCAACAGCCACCTCCACGATGATAATCAACCCCCCATGTCATCTCACAGAGCCAGATCTTAAGGCCCTTCCGGAAGGCCATCAGGATCCCCACTTCAGGATTAGAAAGCATGCTGAATCCTAATGTATGTAATAAAAGATCCTATAATCTTTTATTATAGACTACTTATTCTCTTCCCTGGAATTCTCATAATGCCATGAAGGTTGGGCTCCCCACCTTCTCTTCTGTCTCTTCATCTCAGTCTTCCCTCTTCTCAGGCACAGATGGAGTCCTTATGTGAACAGCTACGTACCACACAGGATATCCTTGCTGCCAGCCAGCAGAAAGTCACACTTTTAGGGGAAGAGCTAGCCAGTGTGGCCTCCATCCGAGACCGCACCATCTCCGATCTCCACAAGAGCCGCCTTGAGGCAGCTGAGATCAACATCAAACTTGCTGACATGACTCTCAAATGGAAAGAAGGCAAAGGACAATGGTGGAAGGAGAAAACTGTGCTGTTGCAGAATATGGAGGTAAGTGGGACAGTTGTGCATGAGATCCCCTAAGTTAGTTGAGCAAGTTTTAATTTTTTCCCCTTCATCATTTATATTCCATCTTTTTTGTGGGAAGTCAAACCATGTATGTGGGAGCTTCATTTACTTTCACAATAAACCTGGGTTGAGGTTGAGCTGAGAGGGAGCAAATGGCCTAAAATTATGTTCCATGAGACCTATAATTTAGTGGAGTTTTGACACCAGATCTCCTTCATCCAAGGCCAATAGTTTCTATACATACTACCCACTTCTCCAATCCACACACACATTGCCTATTCTCTTTGTGAAGGAAAGGGAATAAAGCAAAGGGATCCTAACATGCAATCATTGATCTTTTGTTTTCGATTGAAATTAAACTCTGGGGAAGATTTTAAGTCAATTTTGCATGCAGAAAAAAATAAAATTCCCAAGAAGTTGAATGTCAAGATTTAATGTTTGGGGAGTTTCAAAAAAAAATATGATTTTGGAAGTAGATTATTTTAGAACACTCAAATGCTTCTGATATCCTTCCTGGAGAATGTTTCAAGCAAGGAATGAACTTTTCCTACTATACCTCACTAGATTATTTTCTATAAGCTAACTAAAGCTAAATCTTATTCAGAGGGAAGAGATAAAAGGGTGCAGAATTGTATAATTTCAGATTTTATGTGTAGGAACATTTGAGTTTGAAGATGGGTATTTCGAGGTTAGTGTTCTTCCAACCATTCTGGAAGTGTTCTGAGAAAACAACCCTGTACTGTAGAATTGATATTCTGAGCTTGGAATAAGTATTCTGACTTTAAACTGGGGCTTGTGAAACATTGAACTCTTCTGGTAAGGTCAAACAGTTTTGAAACATATCCAATGAAGTCTAAGTAGCTGTTCCAAATTTCACTTGGGATGATTTGAAATTGAAGTCTTTTATTAACTATTAGTAGGAGTCTCATTTCACTTTTGAATTTTTTACATTTGTTAAATGAGCGCAGACTCAAATGTTCAGCACCCTAATTTACTCTGTAGGATCTCAAATGTTCAGCACCCTAATTTACTCTGTCGGATCCCTTTTATTTTATCAAGAATGTCGATATTGTGGAGAACTATTCTGTCACTATTGACTATGTTGAGTCCTCTCTGGGGTATTCTTTTGTACTTCCCACACTCTATTAAGATAGGGACAAAATTCCTTGGCTAGCTAAATCTAGCTAAATCTATAGACAAGTCTATAAATAACTTCTTCCTAATCTATCTGCTCTTTAGAGTTGTAGATAAAACTGAACTAAACTCCCACCATCTCTGCCAATCTGGTCATTGCTGAGGAGTGGATATTTTATTTTTATTGATTGATTGATTGAATGAATGAATGAATGAATGCATTTTATATAGCTGCCCGTCTCACTTGCACATGACTCTGGGCAGCATACACAATTAAAACACTTTCCATAATTTATCCATTAAAACCAATTAAAAACTGTAATAACAGTTACCGTAGTTTAGTAACATCTAGAAGACCTTGTGTTCTCCAGCCCTGCATATTTCATGGAGAATCTGACCTTGCCCGGTTCTTTAATAGCTTTCCATAGAGCAGAGTGGGAAGAAGCCACTTCATCTTGCACTGACCATTCCTTTCAAATTTATGTTATTGCTAGGCAGAGAAGGATAAGATTCTGAAGCTGAGTGCTGAGGTTCTGCGTCTTGAAAACAGCTTGCAAGAAGAGCGGGCACAGCACCAGGTGTTGCGTATGGAGCTGGCACAGGAACGAGATGCCAGTCTGGTAAACTGTCTCCTCTGGAAAAAGGATTCCATTATTCAAGGCGGGAGGGAAAACAGTGACTTTGGCAATGATTTCTGTCCTTTCCCAAGTACAAACTGTTTATAACAGGGGCATGCAACTTTGGCAACTTTAAGATGTATAGATTTCAACTCCCAGAATTCACATCTTAAAGTTGCTAAGGTTGGACATGTTTGTTTTATAGGTTGATTAAGATTGCTAAGCTTCCAGGAAAGTATTATTTTTAACTTACTTGCCTCCTCTATAGATGGGTTGCAAGACATCCTTATCAACTAACTTCTTCACTTTGCAATGATCACCAGTGCATAAAGTTTTCAAACAAAAAAGAGTTTGTTCCAGTGCTCTCCTATTCTTGCTGGGTATATGGGTCTTTCTATGTCTTTCTGAAGTAGTGACTGAAGAACAACAGACCCCATGACTCCATTCCATTTCTCTCCTCTCGTTCCATTTGCTAGCTACTATCCTATTGTCATTGACCATCCTCAGTCCTCATTGAGAAATCTTTATGCAGACCTTCTGTCCTGTTAGAAAGAAACCCAATTATCTGGTTAGATGCATGTCAGAATAGTTCTTTCACCTGAGTGCTCTTTAGCATTATTGGGACTGCAACACCTCTAGTTCCATCTTGAATATCTGGGCTAGGAGGTCAAAGAATTGTTGTCTCATTTTATCAGGAGAGCACCAAGTTAGAGAAGGCTCAAGAGCATCCAATGTGCCAATTCTTATATATATATATTTGCTGACACAGATACAAGATAGGCCTGGATAACATATGGCCCAGGGACAGCACAATGACAGACTGCTGCCATTTTTTAAAAAGTCAATAAATTCACCACCACCCAAAAAGATGTGCTGCTGAGTACCTCCAGACCTCACTGCTATCACCAGTTCCAGCACTAGCCACTGAATAGTCAATTGGCAGCTCACAATTATTTTTAATTCATCAGTGTGGCCCTTTCCACTCTACAAGTTGTGCAGGCCGGTTCTAAGTGGTGAGGATGATGTGACAAGAGATTTACAAAAGAAGGAGCCCAAAGGATGTTTCGGGGATGGAGATGGCCAGTGATGGAGCAGAAGTTCTGCCCCATAAGTAAAATGGAGGTACTAGAAAATAGACCTTTCCAAAAATAAAGGAGCTTTCTTAAATCCACCATTGAATATGAGCACTAAAGTTTTAGTTCACAATGGGCTTCATAACTCTCCTTAAATATTATTCTAATGTTCTACTTTGGCAAATGTCACTGTTGCCCTCATTAGGTTCAGGTCTCTGAGAGCCGCCGGGAGCTACGGGAGCTTCGGGCTGCCCTGCAGGTTGCCCAGAAGGAGAAGGAGCAATTGCAGTCTGAAAAGCAGGTTAGTGTAGCATCCAAATGGGGGAAAGAAATGTTGTCTGTGATCCTGGCCTGAAGTTAGTATGAGAAGGTGATATGGAGTGGCAGGAAGAATGTGCTACAGTTCAGAGCTTAATGCTGATCTGTCGCCCATTCCCTGCCTTCAGGAGTTGCTGGTGTACATACGTCGCCTTGAAGAACGTCTGGAGAAAGTAGCAGATGACAAATGGAGTGAATCAGTTCTGATTGATGAAGAGGAGACAGCTCTGAATACTCCTGGTTAGTCTCACCATCATCACTTTGAAGCCCTACCAATTATATTTAGTAATCCCAGTCAATGCTATCAATGATGGAAGACAACAAAAATGAAGGGATCATTTTCTCATCATGAAAACTTTTTTGAGTTCTGAAACTAGCCTTGTAAATCTAACTTTTCAAGCATCTTTATACTTATCCAGAATATAGGAGCAGGGGTCTTAATGGAATTTACTTTGAGACTTGAAGCTGTTTCCCCAGAATTTTGTTGGGCTAAATCTTTTCTTCCCATCTCTAACCCGAAATGAACAATATATTGCCCTCTAGGGTTGATGGATTTTATTTCCTATGAGTCTGTAGTCAATGGTGAAAAATGATGGGAACTGCATTGCAGCAATATTTGGGTACTAAATGTTTACTACCCTGGGTAAGACCACAATTGAGAAGTGTAAGTGCACTTCGTAGTTCTTCCATTCTTTTCCCACTGTATAGGAACTTCATGGAGTATTCTATAGTGAAGCTGTAGAATACTCCATAATACCTCACTTTTGCTTCCCTTCTCCAAATCCATGCTAAGTACATTAAGAAACTTTTACTGTCCTCCTTTCTTTTTCTTTCTTGTCAAGTCAGTATTGATTCCTGGGGATTACCTAGCAGGTTTTTTTGGCAAGTTTTTTCAGAAGTGGTTTGCCTTTGCCTTCTTCCTAGGACTAGGAGGAAAGGACTGGCCGAAGGTCTCCCAGCTGGCTTTCATGCCTAAATTAGGATTAGAACTCATGATCTTCATTTCTAGCCTGATGTCTTAACCACTACGCCAAACTGGTTCACTATCCTGTTATTTAAAATCAATTTAATCCTGTTGACAAGAATAGAAGAGGGAGAAAGCAACCAAAGCAGGGAAATGTCAGATAAATTCCTGGGATCAAGTCTGGGTGGGAGGAGGTAGAGGAAAGAAAAAGCAGAGTTGAAGCAAGAAGGGACCAGCATGCAGGACCCAACAACATCAGCATGAAAGCTCTTGGTTTTTCACCTTTAGAGGACTCCAGCCTTCTTGTTGGACTGTTCCTAGAGATCTTTGAACACCCTGCTTTGAAACTCCCTTTTGGGGGCAGAAACCTGAAAGTATCCCTCCCAGCAACTCTGGATTAACCTTTTAGCAAAATAAGTATATGCTGAGGACACCAACAAAAGGGCAGCAGATGTACCTCTTTGGCCAGACACCTAGTTTCAGGTTCAAAACCCACTATGGGGCTAACAGGAACAAACAGGTTCAACATTTTTCCCTACAAGGTCAGTCTCTGCTGGGAGCATCATTGCTTCCTGGGAGAGATTTGTATTCCACCATACCTAACTGCTTACTGTATTCTTTTTCTTCCCCTTCATGTTCATCTTCCAGGCTCTCTGGACTCCCCACTGTCAGACTCTGAAGACGAATGCCCCGAGGACATGCGCCTTCCTGCCCAACTTAGTTCTTACACCCTGTGTGATACTCGGGCAGTGACCACCACACCTCCCTGTGCCCATGAGCCATCTCACACAGTGGTGATCAGCCAGCCTGCACCCATTGCCAGTCAGATCAAACAGCCACCTGAGGATTCCAGTTCTGACTCGGTGAGGCCCTGAGAAGCAGGGAAGGAACCATTCCATCCCATGAATAGGTGTCCAAGGCAAAGGGTCAAAGAGTTGCTTGGGGATCTAGACAAAGTGCCAATCTAACCTAGGGATAAAGCTGCTGTTTTGAGATTTTGAAAGCATACAATGGGGGCCTTCAGGCAATGGATTTCTTGAAGGAGGTTTTGCACTTTCACAAAGTGTTTGCTGTTGTGGGCACAGTCACTGGGAAGACAACCTGATGAAAAGGCTCCCTGTCAACCTACTAGCATCTCCTAAAGGATGCTTCCTATCATGTTTGCTTAGTTTTTTATCTTCTTTTGGGCAGGAAGACACAGGGCTACAGCTATTCATCATTTTTATCTTCTCAGTATCTGTCAGATCCAGAGACATTCCTGAAAGTAAGCCGTTTGTGTGTTTGTGCATGCATGCGCACATACACATGCATACATGCATTAAGGTTGATGTGCTTACATTCTCTTATATCAGCTTCCCATCTTGTAAATTCAGAGAAATAATAATATCAGAAAGGCACCAAGAGAAAGCCTACTAACTTGGGTCCCTATCCATCTTCCAATTCTGTTAATTAGCTACAGCTCTCAAGAGTTTTAGGCAAGGATTCTTTCCTTCATCTGATTCCCATAGTTCTTTTAGTTGGAGGGATTGAATATAGATTTTTTTTGTTCAAAATAGGTCTTCTGAAAGAAAGATTCTATATGCGTGCATAAATTGTGAGGCATGGGACTTGTTTGCCCTCCATTGCAGGAAGAACAAGCGAGAGCCAATGTCACACATGCCAAAAATGTATCTCTCTTTGTGCTTATAGGAAGCCGAGGATGAGAAGGCGGTTCTCATGGCAGCTGCCCAGAGTGGTGGTGAAGAAACCAATCTACTCCTTCCAGAGCTAGGCAGTGGCTTCTGTGAAGTGGCCAGGTGAGGAGAGGTTATTCCATTTGTACTCTCCCTTCTCCCTCTTCAGAAATGGGGAAATGGGAAGGCTGCTATCTTCAACCTTCTCCTCTCTCAGTTGTATTGGACAACACTTCCAATCATTCCTGGCCCCCATCTTCTGGGCAAGTGCTAGATTGGGAATATGATGAACCTGATGAATTAAAAAAATACAACAAACTGAAAACATGGAAACTGATATTATTTCTCTAAGAGTTTTGTTTTTCTTCATGGGTGGGGGAACAGGAAAGCTTTATCAGCAACATCTGAAACTTTTATAGGTGGTGCCTGTCAAAAACTCAGAAACCAGGGAGCTGGCCTAGTTAAGGTTCAAATAATTCCATAGCCTACAGTCCTCCCTAGCCTCTCTATAAATGTTGCAAAGCAGATATGTCATGGCTTTGAAAGAAGAAAAAATGCCAAATGATTATGCACAATAAGAAATGCATGCAAATGTACTCAGTTTAATTAGGGTTTGAGCTTCCAGTTTTCCATAGTTGCTAACCAGGATTGTCTAACAATTGAACTGTTTATATAAAGAGACATAGAGAATGCACACACGATTTTAGCTGTGGTAACCTGAGTTCAAAGTTTCTCAGATTATTTCAGAATAAAAGCTGACTTCTCTTTAGTATGTAAACTTTTTCTTCCTCTACTCATTCTCTCTCCTGCAAATTATGACAAATATGATAATCTCAGTGTCATCTTCCTTCCCTTCATTTGTGCAGCCCTAAGCTCACCACTGCCAGGTGTCTCTTTCTCCCTCCACTGCTCTTTTTCTCTCTCCTTGCTAAGCCAATCAATTTGATGGTCCCATGTATTAGCTATATGCTTAGTGAAGGACTTATGTAGCTTAAGGGGCTCATAGGATGTCTTGTAGGATGAGGCCTTTACTCTGCCTTCATTTGTGATCTTACAAATTTCTCTTGACCTTAACTCTGTGACTCTAGACATCTTGGACCTTGTTTGCCTGAGCAATTGTTCACTCTTCTCTGGTTTTGCACAGTGAATCTTGTGGAGAATGTTGAGCACCATTTCAGACAATAATTTTATTAAATTTCAGATTTGGAGCTGTCCCTTTTTTAATTTTTCTTTTTCTCTCTTTTCCTATTTGTTTCCTTTATTCTTAGTGGGCTGACAGGGCGGCAGATGTCAGAACCATCTGGAACGGGTGAATCTCCCTTGGATCTGCCCTCACCAGGCTTTTGGAAGGAGTGTCCCATCTGCCACGAGCGCTTCCCACCAGAGAGTGACAAGGAAACTGTTGATATGCATGTTGACAGGCACTTCTTTTTCAGTACCCATGACCCCTTTACTTTTGAATAAGCTTCTTGTCTCCATCACCATCATCATGTCCCCTTGTTTTCCCCTCTCTTGTTTCAGTAGGATTCAGGCTGGTTCCTTCCCTCTTTTCTTGCTTTCATAGAGAGTTTTTTAAGATGAATGAATTATCCTAGCACAATTTTGTCATCTGGTTGGTGGCTGTTAAAAAATTGTTGTCTTCCAGGGACCCTTTCCAAGGCAGAACAGTCAGAACCATCTTGCATCAGAGGTTGTATCCTCAGGGATGGAAACTAGCTGTATTAAATTGTAGCAGGCTATTCACCCCCATAGGATGGTATTTGTCTAGGGCATTTGGCATGATCTACAGATATCC
The DNA here is from genome assembly GCA_032468055.1 of Acrochordus granulatus. Classification (NCBI taxonomy): domain Eukaryota; kingdom Metazoa; phylum Chordata; class Lepidosauria; order Squamata; family Acrochordidae; genus Acrochordus; species Acrochordus granulatus. The sequence goes on from JANHZU010007289.1 coordinate 297,126, forward strand.
ACAATCGCTTTGCCTACTTGTTTGCCTGCCAATGTACCACTGTTATCAAATCCTTGAAAATATTTGTACCTGCAAAACCCATCTAATATATGTACTGTCATCCTCCCTGTACATATGCAGAATGAGCTTTATGGTCCCTTGCAAGAAAGTCAGCTGCTTGCATACTCCCAGTGACCATCAGATCGCCTCACTATGAAAGACAGTGATTCTCTGACATTTGCCCTGAAGGGACTCTGTAGACTTTATAGAAGATCAGGATATCTCAGAATATGATAGATAAGCAAATGAAGACAGGAAGAAAAGGCTTCAGTTTCCCTATCAGTGGCAGCTGTATAGCAATGGATGGGAAAGAAACACCTTTAAGGCTTGTGTATGCATTGGGTCTCCAGTCAACAATGCAATACCACATGTGGTTCTCCTGTTATAAGGACTGCTTATCCCTGGCCTTCAGGTTCAGTAAGGTTCCTTGTGGCTGATTTAGCTGCAATCTAGCCATACCTGGGGAGTTAATAAACTGTAGCACTGCAATAAACCACAGGTCAGCATTGGTGGAGAAGTTCCGAAATTAAGGAAATGAATTCCTTGCTTGTAAAGAGTTGGCTGAATTTATATATACAACACAAGTGTTTGGGGAAAAGAACTTGAGGGCAAAAATGTCCATGTTTAGAGGGTATTTTCCCTCTTTTCTCAGTGTTAATTGGAACAGCTCAGCAACAGATGAAAGCTCTGCCTGCCTTTTGTTTAACTCCTGAGTATGTAAATAGAAAGAAAGCAAATGAAATGCAAATGAACAGATAATGTATTTATTGGTTTAGCTACTGGTATCTTTTTCAACAAAACCTCAAAGGATTTTATTGCTTATGTTTATATCCTATATGGCATTGTATGTGGGCTTTTTAAAATAACAGCTAAAGCAACCAGACTAGCAGAAATGTAAATTAGAATAAAACAGAGAAGAGATTCAATAAAATCTCTTTCTGCATGTCTCATCACCATCAGAGAACAAAATTATACAAATTCACAGGCAAGGTTGTTTTTCTCCCTTAATCATGATCAATAACTTTCCTAAATGTAACTGTTACCTTGCATAAATAGCAAAAAGCCAAGATTAGTTATTCTATTATAATTCCTGCTCCCAAATATTCCACTGATATTATTTAAACTATCAAGGAGGGCCAAGAGCATTATAGGAATGGACAGTAGCAGCCAGTTCTTTCAAGGAATTAAAAAAGTGGTGGAGAAGTATATTCATAAGAGATACGTCTAAATTAGAAATGAATCCAAGTGGTTTTAATTAGGTTAACAGTCTCTTATTTCCCACCAAACAGCAATCAGTGTATTTTACTTCCAGAAGAAAAGAACATCAAAAGTGAATAAAAAGCAGAAAAAAATATCATTGGATATTGCAAACCTAATAGCATGTGATTAATTGATCAGATAATTAACTAAGAATTAGCAACATGAATAAGCATTTTGACTTGATATTAATATTGTAAGTATTCCATGTATTTTTGAACTAGGAACAATGCATCTGGAGAAAACACCGTAGCATGCTTTTAACTCCTTCCCTTATCTAGCTGCATTTGGAACATGGCTGTGTTTAAATGTACTTTGGCTCCAGATCTCCAGTTTCTCATCACAGAGTAAATTAGGCACATTATGCAAGTCAGCTCATACTAAAATAAATTATGCTTCCAGAATAAAATATAGCAAAATGTATCTGTTTTAGAAGGAAAACCAAATTTAATTACTATAAGATATAGAGTCCCACCTTAGTTTAATTACTCAATTTATATTAACATAAATATATAAGATATATTAATTTATATTAGCACGAATATATATATATATATATACATACAGTATGATAATTTATATTAGCACAAATTATATTAGCACAAACAAAAAACAAGTTATGGAGAGTCACGGTGTGCAGGACTTCGTCAATCAGAGTAAAAGCAACCTTGCCAGTCCTAGTTTTTACCTTAAAATCTAGAAACATGGGAGTCTTTTTTGTTTTGCATTGTATCTGTAGTTCTGAATGTTGAGAATGTGGAGTCAGTTCCTGGCACATCATTTATAATTCAAGGCTTCCTCCCTCTTCATATCATAGTTTTTGATGCAAACCTTATGTGCAGCATTGGGGATGCATCTATACACAGTGCTGGTTCTGACTAGTAGGAATATAGAAGCCCACTCATGATTATCTTACTTCTAGCACATTTCCCTCTCTTGGACAGTATCTGCAAGCTAATTCCACCCATGGAGGTATAATCTGAGACACTATCACTGGATTGCACAATTTTAAACTGCAGGTGGGGGATCCTATGTTCACATGTTCTGACATGAACAAATCTCCCTCTGTGCAAAAAATAATAACTGCCAGTATGACAGTGGGAAAGGTTCTAGGATAATGTTCCTAATATATCAATGTAAAGGGAATTTGGAGAAGCATTGGAACCTGAGATGTGCCACCAGCAATTTGATCTGGTATCTTCTAGAAGCAGCTGACAGTCATGATAGTGCTGCCTGAGTAAAGGAGATCAAGATATGTAAGAAGAGACAAGAATTCATGATGACTCCATCGTTCGATGGTAATAGATTTTCATTTTGGAATGAATATGTACAAGGGGGCAAATATGAAGGTGTTTTCAACCAGCAGAGTTTTAATTTTTACCTTTTTTCTTAAGTTGCTCTTTCCCGGTACTTTGCTGAGTCTGTTGCTTCCTTCTCAACTTACTGCCCTATGACTACTGATGCATGTGTCTCCTTTCTGTGAGAGTACACCCCTGGCTTTGGTTTTGTATGTTTTACTTGCCTCCCCTTTGACATCATAATTCTTGTATATATCCCCAGTTTCCCCATTTACTAAGTTTTGCATTTGCTTCTTACTAATTGTAGGGTGGAATGGGTGGGTTGCAATTTCTTCTTGCTTCTGCCTTTTGACCTCTCCATTGGCCCCAAGAGAGGAATGTAAGACCCAGGTCAACACAAAAGGAGAGAGGCATTTCTCTAAGGATTGTGCCTTTTGAAGATATAATACTGTACTATAAAATGCCACTTCATGCCTGAAGAACTATCAGACCTAAGGTGGAAATCTAAATGACCAGTAGATGATAACAGAGAGTTTTTGATATCCTTACTGCCATCTATCAGGCAACTAAATACTTACAGAACAGGTTTGAGAGTTATACATACACACTTTTATGGGAATCTTTGTCATTGTCACCTGCATTTGTGGCTATGTGTTCTTCTCATCTTTTCCTTCATCTTCTTCCCCTCCCCAAACAGTTGAGGTTTTTTTTACACTAAATAGCTGCTCAAAGCAATAATCACCCTTCCCCCAGCCTTGACCTTTCCCAAGTCTATGTATAGGGTGTATATATATATATGTATATATATTTATATGACAT
>JANHZU010007289.1:332726-348181 GCA_032468055.1 Acrochordus granulatus
AGTATTGTACTGAACGAAGACAGTATCAGTTGGGTTAACTTCTCTACACAGATTGGAGCAATAGAATAAGAGAAACAGAAGCTGAATTCTAATGAACAGTAAGCAACAATTATTCAGGAAAAAAAACCTTGAATATTACTGTGATTAATCTGCAGATAAAGAAAATCATTTTAGTTAGTGTTTGGCAGTACTATCTTATTTTATGTAATCTGGAATTAAGTATAGTAGAAAAAACTAATGGTGGAGTTGACTGCAAATTCAGATTAACTCTGTTTATGGAGCAAAGGGGTTGCTCCTAGCATTCAGAGAGTGTCTATATATCTGGTGAAGTGGATTATTTTCACAAAAATTACACCACATTAAATTTACAGTTCTTTAAGATGCTCCAGGACTCTTATTACTAACATTTTTTAAATCCTTTTAGCCACTTTCTCTTGATCTTTAGACATAGCTTATTTGAGGCAAAGATGGAACATGTTCATAAAGAAAGAAATACTTCACCAAAACAGCATTTGCAATTTGTACAAAGGGTGTAGAAGCACATATATAAATACATATCTTGTTGAAATGCCAAACACAGCCCATGTCCTCTTGGTAGACAAGACTGTGACCAATCTCTGTATGTTAGCTCAGTCAAGATGCTATCTATCATTGGTGACTTCAAGCCAGTCAGTCCCTCTCTCTTCCTTTAAGCTATTTAATTTAAAAATTGCACTTAGGCTGGAGAACAGCTTTTAAATAAATGTTACTTTAAAGCACAAGTAGGACATCTCCAAGCCAAGCAAGAGTGATGCTCCTCCTGTATCTTTTTCCAGTGTTTAAAATGATGTAGTTGCTCAGGATGTTTGTAATTTTTTTATTTATTAAATTTATATGCCACTGAATTCAAAAACAACTCTTGGTGGCTCATAATCAAAACATCAAAAGCAAAAATAAGAGATAAAAAACAATTATAAAAATCACCATTACCTAAGTAGAACGGGAGGAGCGTGGTATCTGTGAGGGAGGTGTGACTCGCTTAATCCATCAGCCACCTCCAAGTTGACATACCCCATTTGGGCCCCGAGCCAGCTGGCGGAGCCAGGTCTTCAACCCCTTCCGGAAGGCTAAGAAGTGTGAGCTGACCTTACGTCAGGTGGCAGGATGTTCTGCAGGACTGGGGCCACGGCAGAAAAGGTTCTTCTCCTGGAACCCGTCAGCTGAGATTCCTTGACTGACAGCATCCACAGCATGCTGGCCCTGGTGGGGGAGGGCAGTCCCCAAAAGGGTGAGAAGGTTCCTTAGGTAACCAGGAGCCATGCCATGATGGGCTTTAAAAGTGACAACCAACACCTTGAATTGCACCCAGAAGCAAACTGATAGCCAGTGCAGCTCACGGAACAGAGGAGTTACATAGGCCATTCTAGGTGCCCCAAGAACTGTCCACACAGCAGCATTCTGTACCAGCTTTAGCTTCTGAATGCTCTTCAAGGGTAGCCCCCTGTAGAGCGCATTGCAGTAGTCCAAAGCTACTACAGAGGACTAGGGCATGAGTGACTGAGCATAGGGTCTCCTGGTCCAAGAAAGGGTGCAACAGGTGCACAATATGAAGTTGTGCAAAGGTTCTGCTAGCCGCAGCTACCACCTGCTCTTCAAGTAGAAGTCGTGAGTCTGGGAGAACCCCCAAGTTGCGCACCATGTCTGTCTGAGCTCGTGTCACCCCATCCAGAGTCAAAGATGTTATAGTCCTGGATCCTGAACCCCCAAGCACCCAAAGTCACTCACTCTTGTCAGGGTTCAATCGACCCTGATAGCCTCCAGGCATTGCGTCAAGACAGAGGTAGCATCACTTCAGGCACCAGGGATGGAGATGTAAATTTGCATATCATCCTCATACTAGTGATAGCAATCCATTTTTGAACTCTTGATCGCAATAATCATCAATAACTATTGCCTTAAGAAATATACACAAGAACACAGAGCCCAGTGCAACCAACATCAGCTGCATTCATTGTCATAATTGAGGTGCAAGACTCAGGGATTTCTAGTCTGACCTGCCTTCCCTTGCCTTGGGAAGCCTTGCAAACAAACTTAGAGTGGCAACAGCAACTATCTCCCAAACTGGTGCTGGACAACTCACATCCATCATGTTCATCCCCGCAGCATCCCTGAGGTGTCATTCTCTTGTAACTTAAATCACAAGAGCTGTTTGTAGATGAGAGAGACAATGCAAGATTCTGTGGTGACATTAGCACTAGCCAGAAATGCCAACTGGTATCGTGGCTACCCACAGTAAGAGCCTGTCTTTACTTACAATTTACCATGTCCCTTGGCTGATTTGGCAACTCCAGTTTAGCCCCTGTAAGCCTGACATTGACCCTATCATCCTCAGCCCATGACTTAGTTCCAAAGTCTTGAGTCTGCTAAAGCTTGCTAGTTCAGGTTTACCTGCTCTCAAGGCATGCCTTGGTTACCAGGCAGGAATGAAATCTTCTGGACAAGTCTAACATTCAGGGTGATTCCTTTGCCTCTTTCCAAAGCACTGTTCTTTTTAAGGGTTGTCTGAATTGGGCCATGACAGCAAAGTAGGGAGAAAAGGTCACAGAACCATAGCAAGAACCCTGTCTTTCTTTCAAATCCATTCCCACCCTTCCTCGACTTTCCAACTCTGCTTTTTTTCCTTTTTATGTTATACATCATTGCCACTGTAAATCTTCAGGCAAGCCTTAAGGGTGTGAGTGTGTGTGTGTAGGTGTGTGTGTTTTAATTTCTTATGGTATTTGTCTTTTTCATAGCATTTTGTGCAGTGCCTTGAGTCACTCAGCCCTTCATAAATAATAGTTGTTATTATTTATTAAAAAGGCACTTTGGGATGTGGCTGAAACGCTTCTGAAGGATGCTCACAAGGGTGAGCAGTTCCCAGCATCTTCCTCAGTCAAGGTCAGATAGCTCAAACACCAACAAAGCCAGTTTGTGTGTGCATGACAGAAGCAGAGAAAATCGGATCCCCACCATCACCTACCCTTCTTGGATCTCTGGCTTGGTTTTAACCACAATTTTTGATGTGCTAGAGACCCCTGCTGGTCACTACTCAGATGCTCAGAGCAAAACTCTCCATCCCAATTTTGCTTTTTGCATAAACAACAACAATCCCATGTTTTCCTGGGAGAAATCTGTATGTGCTGTCTGATTTTCTACAGAGAGTTTAAACTGGCAGCACCTGTTTAGCCCCTAACCCCACCCCATCCTCTTATCTAGCAGCCTGTTAAAAATATATTTCTGTTGAAACTAACAAAGCAGAGCTAATACAACCATAAGAAGCTTACAAAATTCTAAAGGCTCTGCTGCCTTCTCTTTGTAGGATCCACCATTTTTCAGTGATAATTCCTGAAATGGTCAGTTGCAAGTTTGTGGAAGAGGAAACAACTGTGGCTTGAGGTGATGTTTTTGTTTTCATATGATTTTAGCAACTAGCATTCGGTTCAGTCTGTGACTCTGCCATTTGGGTAATGACAGTCCAAAGCAATGCCAGCTGAGTTCAACCAGGGGTTCTGGCTTGATGGTTGATTTTCGATAGGTAGTTATCTAGCTGACAGAAAGAAATGTTGATTTCCAACCAGCACAAGGCTGTTCAATGGGGCTATCAAGGCAGGACATTAGAGCAGAAGTCCAGCCAAATGAGCAGCAGGGCTAGCTTACCAACTCCTAAAACCAATGAAGTAATATATAGGATGAGGAATGGAATAGACACACATAAAATCCTTATGCCCAGAGTCTAAATCTATCACACAATTGAATGGATAACAAATGTATTGAGGTTGTCAGTGTGGAAGCTCTCTGCTGTAACTGTAGCAGGGGCTGAAAGAATGTACAGTAATTAGACATTTGGAAGCTTGATGTTGTAATTCTGTGACAATTCATTGAATACAATACATGTACAGTGAATAGCATATGCTGTTAATAGTTATTTTAGGAGTTATTTATCTCCAGTTGGAGAAATGCTCTCTCTAAATTTTCCTGCCTGGCAAACTGTATTTTTCAACCTAAAAGCTCTTCCTTTTCCTAATAATGCATGAGTGGGCTGTTTTTATTTACACAGTTGTGGGAGGCAAAAACACTTTGCAGATGTTTCAAAGCACTTTTTATTCACACGTTCCAGCATTCCTGGGAAGTGTTATTTCATTTATTCATTCATTCATTTCTGTCAGATTTGCCCAAATATCACAGTCAGCCTTCCATCTTTATTTTCACTACAAATTCAAGCCTCATATTTCATTCTTCTATGAAATATTGAATTACCGTTTTTTTGTAATATCAGTTGAAACTCTATTTGTTTGTATCATTTCCCTGTCTTCTCCCTCATCTATTGTTTTCCCTGTTTCCTTAGCTGGAGTGAAAGTTGCTTCAGCAAGTCATATTCTTACATGTGTGTGTTATACATACAGATTAAGTGCTCTGTATCAGCAATGAAAGGTTTGCATGATACAGATGGGAGCTTTGTCTTGCTTCATTCTTTGCATCTTCCACTCTTATATTGTTTATTTCATTTTTCCCAAAACTCTTCCCATTCTCTTCCTGCAGGCTTTCCCAATTTGATACCTTCCAAATGTGTTGGACAACTACCACAATTCTCACTTGACTAGAGATGATGGAAATTGTCATCCAACACATCTGGAGGGTATTGAGTTGAGACAATCAGGGTTCAATGATTTACCCAACATTTCTCTTATGATAAATGGAGAAACATTATGGTATCCTGCTCTAAAACATAATCCATAAAAATCAGGGGGAAAAAAAGATATGTTGGGGAAGGACTACTCAAAGAAACTGATGTCACCCAGACATATTGGATAACAATTTCCCATCACTTTCATCCAGCCACAGTGGTTAAGTATGGGGAAGTTGTAATCCAGCTCTGAAGGACACCAGTATATGGAAAACTCCTCACTGAAAAGAAATGCTCCCTCAAAACCATATGAAGGGTAATCAGTTGGAACAGTCAGAATGAAGAGGGGGCCAAGCCAAAGATCCTAAATATGCATGCCATTCTAAGTTTTATATTCTTTATTGAAGTAATATTGAAGAGATCTTTGATTTCCTGATGGAGAAAAATGTCTGTGGCATTGGAAGCTACAGGCAACATTTCCCAGCTATGCTTCTATTAATTCTATTATTTAGCAGTTGATTCTTCTCATCAATTTCTTGAATCAGACTAAAACTGGTGTATTAGAGGCTCTGAAGTCCACCTCCAGAGAAAGGAGAGAGAAATTGCATGTTAGAGTAAGTCTGCCCTGAATAGTTTGGTTAGGGAGAATATAGAGTTCCTGTAGTCCCAGGAGTTATATTTCACTGATCCAGGAAATGATTTGTAATTGTAGGCTACAAGATTTTCTACATTTTCACAGTCTCTTGAACAAGAATTCTGATTTTATGTTGCTTAAGATTACAGAATCTGTGATGCAGGAATAGCTGAGAATTAAAGATGCTTCTTTAAGAATAATTACTACACACCCCTAAAGCTGTAGAATGCATAAGATGTGACTTTAAGCAAAATACACAAATAGGAAAACTTGGATCTACATCTGATATGAAAGAAGATTAACAGGGAAAGGATAACCTGAGGGCCATAAGGTATGGTTTTATTTCCCATATCATTATTTTGAACCATATTTAAAAGCTGAATGTTACACGTTTAGTTCATATGAACCTATATTTTGTATGCAGAAATTCCTGTCAGTGCTAAACTTTGCCATTTAAAAGGGAAAGATAGCAGGTGATCAGAAAGGCTCCCCTCAGTCTGAGACTTCTGAATCAGAGTAGACAATTTTGAGCTAGCCCGATCTAGCAAAATAACAGTGGCCCTTTGCTTGCCACACCTTTGCTCCAGAAACCTAGAAAATCAACCACTTGCTTTTAGAAATCTGCAATAAAGATTGATAGTAACCTCACCTATTTTCTTGAAACAGCTCTTATGCTATACAGTATATTATTTCTTTAAGCACTGTATTGATATTTGTAGCATCCTCTCAGCTTGTTGACAGCATAGATTCCCTAAGATCCCAAGAATCCTTTACTCCTCCATCAGGGACCTACAACAGACATCTACAGCCCCAAGTGCACAAGAGACGTGTGTCTTCACATCCCCCTCCCACTTCTCCTGCCTCCGTTTTAAGAAGCCTTCCTCAACAGGCGCATGTTACACCTTCCTACACAAACAAAAGCCCTGCAATTGTCACACCCTTCCATGAATACTCATATATCAATATTCACACACAGGGTCACATGTTTCAGCAAAAACATTGAGGGCAGTTTCAGTATAATATCTTGTAAAGCATCATAAAAAAGCCATAAACCACCAGGATAAAGACGACGCTTAACGGAGGGAGTTAATGAAACAAACAGAGGCAAAGCACCAGCTTGGCTACAGGTAGGGACATAATATAAACCCGACATAGAGTTTAATGGGAACGGATTTTCAAGATCAGTCAAAAGAGACTCATGACACAGATGGTAATGCTGAATCAAACTCAGAAGCATCTGTCTTTCTCTGGAGAAAAAAAATCACGAGATTCCTAAAAACTTCTCTACTATTCTATCCCCCTCTTTATTCACCAGATACTTTCTTCCCTGCCGCCCATCTAGTATATAATCTGTCGTCACCACAAATCTGCCTTGCATCCTATGATCTCAATCAAGCTGTGATGGAGAAAGTGAGAAGATATAATCTAGGAAGGTGTGGGGGAACCCTACCTTTTTCACCCTATGCCTATTGTTTGTGTTTCTTTTCTTCATGGGTACAAAATGTGTAGGTTCATCAGTCCCAATGTACGTGGGAATACTTTTAAGCCAGCCTGGATGAAATTGTTACTGCTTCTCAGTTTCATCAATGCTGAAGAAGAGGCCAGTCTAAAACAGGTTCCTTCCATTCTCATCAAGTTCACTGGCAGTGAAAAGGGAGCTGTGAAAAAAATGTCAACACCACTTTTGCGTAGTTCCCAAGAAGTGTATTTTCAGATTATCAATCTACCACTACTGCATCATTTTCTGATGCTCTCTGAAGAGCACAGACTACAATATCCAGAGAGGCAGGCAAGTGGATGGGGCAACAGTGACATTTAAAGCAAGGAAAGGTGAATGATGGCAATGCATATTAATTGAAACTGGAGGATATTCCCAAATGATCACTAAAGTGCCCTGAAAATGTACATGTATTTCCAGGTTCATTTCACGGGAAGACTTACAGAATGCAGTGAGACAGATTTCTGAGTAAACACCCTCCAGACCAGGCTATAAATATGTGACAAGCCATTTTTCTACATTCTTTCCATTAGATTTTTTTTTCTGTAGGTGTTTCATGAGGTATATATGTATTGGGGAGAAGTAGCCCCTCTTTCATATTCTCATATTTGCTTTCTGGGACAAAACATGGAAAGAGCCATAAAGCCACTGACATCTTTGCTAGCTCTACCTGGAAACCCAGGCAAACAAATCCTGCTTAGTTTCAGCTGAGAGGCCATTGTGATGTCAGTTCCTAATCTGATCTGCAGAATGTAGTGCAAGGGAAACATCAATTGGGCTTAATAGGAAAAAGAATTTGGAGTTTATGTGCATAATAGATGTCCACTTGAAGGATTTGAGGACCTATTTCCAAACAAGATCAAAGCATAATTTAAAATGCATTCCAAACAAACTGAATTACCTTAAAGACCAGCCAGTGAAACAATGAGAGAGATGACATTTGAAATTAAGCTTTGCAAGTGAACTATATTCTGCAAGTGGCAGAATTAGCTGGTTCTCATTCTTTTCCTGGGTTTTTCTCTCTTTGCCAGGCTTCCTTCCTTGCTCATGAGCCATTTTAATTAATTTGCTACAAGCAGAACTTGTGGTTTTGAACTCTGACTTCAAGCTTCTTAATGGTGAGAATGCCTACAGAATTCCAGACCAGGTTCCATTTATTTGAAATGAAAAGGTATTTAACTGCCCCAAGCAGAAAAAAAGTTGCTATCCATAAAAGGTAAAAGGCAATTGAATAGAGTCTCATCAGCTGTGGGCTATATATGTTGGGTTCCAGGCCTCTTTTTTGCACCTTTCCTCACGTACACGTTACAGAGAACACAAAAAGTTCTCTGTAACTCTTTGTAAATTACATATACCAGAGAAGATCACCTGGACATTGGATGACTTTCTAAGAGTGTTTTTCCTCCTGCTTCTCCTGTTTTGAAGAAGAGGTGAGGAATTATGCAGACATCTTGGTCAGGAGAGCAGCAGCATTTTATAGCAGCTGGTGGAAAATAAAGATGAGGGGAAGCATGCATGTGGGAGGAAAAAGGAAGACGTGGGGATGTACTTGTAAAGCTACAAAAGAAAGGATTTAATGCACCACTCCCATCCATCCACCTTACAAATCTGAATTTAGAAATCAATAAAAAAATCAGACAAATGCTGATTTTGCAAGTTCTGCAGTACTTTGCTTCACAGAAACTTGGCTCAGCGAATCTGTTTTGAATACAACAATCCAGATTATGGGGTTTCAGATTCACAGACCAGACCAGATAACAGAGACATCTGGGGGGGAAAAGGGAGGCATCTGTTTTTATATAAATGAGCAATGAAGCAAAGATGTTGAATCTGAATCTGAACCATTCATATAATAAAATCTTCCACTGAGCAATGGCTTTGGATTTCTTTCCTTTTAGAGAATAGGCTAATAAGGAGCAGAATGTCCAGTTTCAGGCCAAATATGCAGAAACCCACAGTAGTTAAATTTGTTTATTTATTTGAAAGATTTGTATGCCATCCATCTTAAACACAGCTAGGCAGCAATAAACCCAATAACTATAACATTATAAACCATAAAAATCACATGACTAGAGCTTTATTCTTCATTTAAGCAAATGCAAACAGCAGCAGGCAGAATCTCAGCAAAGACTCATAAACGTCTCAGCAAAGTCTCAATCCATTTGAGCTTGCCTTGCTAACAAGTTCCAAGCATCAAGTGTCCAAAGCAGTGTCTGGAAGCACTGCAAGGCCATGATCCAAAGATCGAGGCACTGCAGGGAGGTAGTCAGATAGCTGGCCCTGGTTCAAATTGGCAGAGGTTTGGGATGCAAGGCTTTCAGGAACATGAAGTAGAGTCTACATCAGGTGGGGAGACACACATGGGCCCTTTGCTCTGTTTGGTGTAGTACGTAGAGCACCAAAGGCTGGACAGCTGCCCCAACTCCTGCTTTGCTTCATGCATTGCCCAGAATCACTTGCAGAGATTGCTATAGAAATCAAAAATCAATCAATGGACTAGGTGTGGCTGCTCTTGATATTGCCAGCTGGACTAGACTCAGGCACTTGATTGCTCATGACTTCCTTAAGCTAACATTTATCCAGCACAGAAGAGGCTCCTTGTCATCAGAAGCTTCTGAGTCTCAGCTGGATACAATAAAGGGCCTTTTCCATGGTGGCACATCTCCTATGTAACGATCTTTCTAGAAGCACTCATTATCCAACAGAATCTATAGAGAGGGCACAGCAAAACTGGCAAGAATCATTTTGCAAAGTGAGATAGGCAGCATATAATCAAGAAATAAAATAAGATAGTAGATGCCAGCCTCATCCCTTTTGAACATAAGTGCATCAATGCTCAAAATCAATGTTCAAAAGGAGTAGATCTTGTTCACTATGCCAAACTTCCTTTCTTAATAAAAAACTGAACTTTAACACCCTTTCAAAGAGACTGACCTTTGTGATACCATCGGCCCTTCAAGGTAGACTAGGTCAGGAAATGGACACCACAAGAAATATCAGTAGTCTATTTTATTGATACAGACTACAGAATCTTGAAAGCCCAGAGTGTTTACTCTTCTCCCCCTTTCTCCTGCATTATATCTAAGAGAGTCAAGGTGGGGCAAACTTCCTCAACTTTTTCTCAGGCTAAAGTGATGTTTTTGTAATGGCTGCCACATACTTTCTTCAAGGCTATTTTTGTGCTCATATTTAGGCATGTTACACATATTATGGGGCTTCCTAGGCAAAAACCATCAGTTTCACAGTATCCATTGTCAAGGAGACAATTCAAGGATGGATGGATGGAGAGTATAAATCACCTGCAGAAAACCTGAAGAACTGAGAAGGATTGCAAATATCTGCCCACCCACATGTCAGTCTGAATCCAGTATCCAGGACAGTGGGAGTTTCTATGCATGGCATTTTGGGAAGGCTGAAATGTTGGATACCAACACTATGGCTTGTATTGTTGAGGGACACCAGAAGATGAGTTAGATTGATACTCTCCCCTCTCTCCCAGCTGCCAGATGGATTGCTATGTTTCTGTTATTTTCCAGCCCTTGGACTTGAGCACCTGACAAACTGGATGATCTGTAATTCAAGAAATGGCCCTACATGGCCTCCCCTGATAAATTAGCCAGGAAGAGTTTATGGAGATGAATTCTCCACCATTACTTCAGCTCCAACCAATTACCTAGCCAGAGAAGATCACTCCCCTCAAAGCATAAACTCTTGGCAGCTGCATAATTTCTATCCACGCTTTTTATGCATATGTACAGTATATGTATATTTACTTAGTTTGAGTTGATGGCCTTTTTTATGATCAAGGTTGTAAAAGTACCAGCAGACCTTCTATGCAACTTGTGCTATGCAGCCTGGTAAATCCAAGTCAGGGGAGATGTGAGAAGGAACAAAGCAAGAAGATCAAACAAAAGAGGCAGCCTTCTTTAAACTTGAATAAACTTCCATTTCTCTCTCTTACAAACCCACACTCACACAAACAACCTTGATATCCTCTACTTTTGTCAATAGGGAAGGGAAGTTGGTAAAGCAATTTTTTGCACTTCAGTCCAGATGTGACTGTTAATTCCAATGGAGCACTACTACACACAAGTGTGCTGAATGTGTTTATATCTATATTATGGTTAGCTGGTTATAGTCAAACTGAGGAATAGTAGTAGTTAAAGGCAAGTTATTCTTTTCATTGAAAAGTCTTTTAAGATGTTATCTTTAAGAATTAGTATATCCTACCTTACAAAAGTATGTTATAGTATACTGTTTCAGCTTATACCAGGTAGTTTGTGTACTATATATACAAATATGATATACTGATATGTTGTTATGTATTGTGGTTATGTTTTAATAGGGTTACCACATTTGGATTTTCCAAAAAGATGAAGGTCCTTCAGAGAATAGGATATACCTGTATCAGTATCTACCAGCCTGTATGAATGTGTTGCATATATAACTGAGTAATACAGTATGAGCATACAGTATATAACAGTGAATATAAAACATTTTACAATATCCTGAATGTTTTACTGTATGTTGTTTATATCAAGTATCTATTCATAAGAAGTAATGAGTACTATAATATGGACTGTTAAAAAACAATCTCTTTTAAATCAGAAAGACTCTGATCTGGGATAATATGCAATGTTCTCAAAATCTGAGCCTGAATACATGATACTGTATAATTACTGTTGGATTTTTAAAAAAATATTCAGTTGAGTTATTTTGATATTTTTCAGTTTGAATTCATTGTTAGCTATCTAGAATTACAGTAGAAAAACAGGCAGCCATATAAATTGTTTTTTAAAAAATACTAAAATATCTATGCTGAATCAGAAAACTGCTTGACTATAAGTAATAGAATCTTTCTCTCTTTTTTCTATATCTGACAAGCATTGGCCCTTATGGCCCTTGACTTCAGAAACTCACACACCTTCTGGCATACCTCAGATATATGAATCTTCTGCTGGCCATTCTTGGAATCAGAATGTTGAGAGGTAACCTTCCAAAATGTGAGCTTGTGGTGTGGTGGTGTTTCTAAATTGTTTCTTCCTGTCACTACCGCCATTGCTGATAGCTGAAATCAAGAAAAATTAAAAAAAATGGCAGAATCCATTTTAGAGGTTAGCGGAACCTCGGATTGCGAGCACCTCACTGCACGAGACTTTCTCAAGACGAGTAAACATTTTTAATAAAATCTATTTCGGTTGACGAGTGGCAACTCACAAAACAAGCACCACGCCATGAGCTCGCGTGGGAAATCTCACAACAGAGCCAACAGTTCTCCTCTCTCGCTGCATAAACAGCGTAAATTAAGTGAAAGGCGTTCACGAGAAGGAACTGCCAAGACTCCAGACTCCGGATTCTCCCTCCAGGCAGTCCCCTCCCCCTCCTTTCCTCCCTCTTGTCTACCTCATGCCAGCCGGGACTGTTCTCAAAGTGAGTGCATGCCCACACACGCACACAAAAACACAAACCCTCATCACTCGGCACCATCCAGCCCATCCCCTGCTGCCCATCTCTCCCCTCATAGCATGGAGGCAGGTTAAGACAAGAAACATTTCCAAACCGCCCAGGAAAGACCCCCGGAAAGATGTTATTGAGGGAAAAGGGAAAAAGCCGTTTTGCCTCAAGCAGCGGTGACAGCGGATCCTCCAATCCAGCAGGGGGCGCCAGACAGCAGCTGGCCTAGCAGCAGCAGAGACCAGAATCTGCCTGGAAGCAGATCCATGAGTATTGGTTAGTTTGTTCTATTTCTGCTTTATATCGTGTGTTAATCATTGTTACTTGTTTCAGATGTTAGGGACAATCACTTCTACATCAGATTCCAGTGAAAATGATTTTTTGGTGAATATTTTTGGAGGCATGGAACGGATCGTCTGACTTTCCATTGTTTCCTATGGGAAACCTCATTTCAATTTAAGAGCATTTCACACTAAAAGCATTCTTCCAGAATGGATTAGTCTCATCTTGCGAGGCTCCATTGTAAATTGAGTCTGTCAAGAAGGGAAGCCGAATTCCTCGATGTTCCTAGTTACTCAGCTGCTACATAAGAATATATCAGTTTGGCCTAAATTCCTTTTATGACAAATACTCATTGGAGTTTCTGAGATTTACAGAATTATGCCTGCAATGAGATGAGGATGTTTTCTCTTAATGGCAGCAGTGGAATTGTCTATTTTATAATATAAATTATATTAATCTTTGCAGAACAGTTGTGTCCTCAAAAGTTCTGCATGATTTTACCTAACTGGGCTTTAAAATCTGCTGATGTTGCATAACTTTCATCAATAAGGTAGTTTGGTTTCTTTGGCTACTACTATGGACTCCACATAATGGCCATTGGTGTGTAGAATAAATAATCAGGCAGTTTAATTGTGGCAGTAGCTTATATTATGGCTGTTACATGTGGTATTTCTTCAGTGTGTAGAACCAAGATTGCAGAGGTAGCTGGGTCAATATACCAAAACATATTCATTAGATATAGAAGAATTGGTTAAACACTGAGTGCTGTCCTCTATTGGTCTAAAAGGAAAGGAACAACACTGATTCAAATATGCTTTATTTCCAGCCAATTATGTTGAAGATAGCCACCTAAGTATAAAATATAGGGAACTAGCAGAGGAATCCAAAAATATGTAAGAAATAACGGGTACCAAAATAGTAAAATTACTGGAAATTTAGCCCATCCTTTTCAGGGAATCCTTTTTTACATTTAGGCTGGTGTTTGCACTCTGAATCCAAGCTTTGTCTCATATATAAGTGCATTACCCTGAGTCAAGATGTGATTTTTTTTCTTTTTTAGTTATTAACATGTGGCATTTCCTTTTTAAAAATTATTATACCCAATAACAAAAAAAAAGTATCAAAACCTGGAATGCTCTGATAAGAAGAGAGTCAAAAGAATTGCTGTTTGAATAAGAAAAATGACCTGTGTCAGTGCTTAGTTACTTATCCCAAGAGCTCAGGCTTCCCTCCTTTCAGAAAACTCATTTCCACATGCTTCTGTGTTTCTAGTGGAGATATAAAATGAAGCAATCTTCATGTTCTAGCAGGGACTTTGAAAAAGCATGGGAATAGGAAACAAGATAAGTTCTAAACTGTATCATTTAGACTAGTGGTTCTCAAACTTTTCTATGCCCCACCCACGCCCCTAGGAAATGTTTGATTAATGTTCGCACTCCCTACAAAACTAATTATAACTCATGACTGTCACTAAGGGACACAAGCCACTCTTGGTCGCATCCCCTGAAATTCTATCTAGCACCCCAGGTTCGGAACTCTGGATTGAATCAAAAGAAAAGAGACAGGAGGATGATTGCATCATGATCGATTTAGCTAGGGATTCCAGTCTTAATGATTGGTTATTAGATACATTATATAGATCAGGGGTTCCCAGAGTGAGTGGAACTTGCGGGTGGTGGAAAGATTACTATTTATTCTAATCCTGCCTTTATTGTTTTTGTAGATAATTCAAGGTGTTAAATATACCTATTTTCTCCTTCTAATTTCCCCACAACAACCATACTGTGAGGTGAATTAGGCTGAGAGAAAATGACCAACCCAAAATCACCCAGCCAGTTTTTCATGCCTAAACTCACAGTCCCCAGGTTTCTAACCTGGTGCCTTCACCTCTAGTCCAGGCTGGCTCTCCAATCTCAAATTCTGTGGGGGATGGTAAGGGAAAAATGGGCAGCATGAGGATATCAGAATCAAGGAAGTGAAAAAGTTTTTTTTTCAAAATCTACAGGGTATGACAAAATCTATGCACAAAAATACAAGTGCCAAACACTTATAAATTGTACAAAGAATGAGATGAACATAGATATACAATACCTACAAAAAAACACATCATTTTATTTTGTGGTTGGAAGTCAAAAGTCAGAATATTTGTATTTTGGAGATATGGTCTGGACAGGACACATTGCAGAAACCAGCCCAACAAAATGGGAGATTTTAGTTGTGCAGTATCCTTGTTTATACTGTTAGATCAGTAGTCACTGTTCTTAATTTGCAATAGACCTAACACCAAAAAAACTGTTGTGTTTGTATGTGTGTATCATTGCAGATATGACCTGGAAAGCAAGGGGCTGCAGCCTAAAAAAATTGGAGAACCACTGATACAGATATTTAACCAATATTATGGTTTCTTAATGATGGTTAGAGCCTGCCCATTGCTAGCATGAAGTTATTTCCAAAAGTAGCCCATGGATTAATTCCTGTCTTCATTAAATGACTATAATTTGAATGAAACCCAAACTATAGGTTAACGTACGGTTTTATTTTAAGATTAAATGAGAAGGTATAAAAGCTAGTCATATAGAACAGTTGTTGTTCAGTTGAGCAGTTGTGTCTGATACTTCACAACCCCACTGACTGCAATATGCCAGGCCTCCCTGTCCTGCACTGCCTCCTGGAGCCTTCCCAAGCCCATGCCCATCACACTGACTACGCTATCTATCCATCTCATCATCTGCTGCCTCTTCTCCTCTTCCCTTCAATCCTTCCCAGCATCGTGGACTTTTCTAATGAGTTCTCCCTGCATTAGGTGGCCAAAGTACTTGAGCTTCAGCTTCAATATCTGTCCCTCCAATGAGCAATCAGGGTTGATTCCTGTAGGATTGACTGGTTTGATCTCCTTGCTGTCCAAGGGACCCTCAAGAGTCTTCTCCAGCACCACAATTCAA
>JANHZU010007289.1:352704-363040 GCA_032468055.1 Acrochordus granulatus
GTGCAAGACAGGGGGGCCTGGCGTAATGTAGTCCATGGGGTCGCGAAGAGTCGGACACGACTGCGTGACTGAACAACTGCTCTTCTCTAGATTTCATTTCCTTAGGAGTAACATCACCATAGCTCAATGGAGGAAAGAACATTGGTAATCTGTTCTTAAAATAAGCAGTTTGTGCATTTACTGATAAATTAAGCAGCAGGAAAGCAACAGGTCAGATAAGCAATATTCATCTTGAAAGAACATCTGTTTCTAGAAGGAATATACCATACAACACGTCCTTGCAGCTTCTTCCCAACATTATTTCTTTTCCATTAGTTGCAAAAATTCAGTCATATTTTCCCACTTCAAATTTGAAAAGCGACAGTTTCCTGCATGTATGGGCATGCACACATATCCCAGAATTGATAATACTGAAATCCCAGTTGTTTAAAAAGCCACCAGCTGTCAAAGGACATTAGAACAAAGGAAATTAAGACATGGACTAGTTTCACATGCTGTTGATCAGTTATCATTTGCTGAATAAAGTGCAATTCGCTAGATTTATACAATACCTTAAGCCATAAACTATTCAAATAGCAATGTATAAACTTAGGGCTCAGCTATGCTTCCTTAGGTTATAGTTCAGCATGTTGTGTGAACCCAGTCATTGACTTAAAACAAATTCAGATAGGTGGTCCATCCAGTCGATAAGAGTATAGATGGTCCATCCAGTCGAGATAGTTCTTTGTCTATACTTTTATTAAAAATCTTTTAATTAGAGATGTGTAGAATCTTCTGCCTTGCTAAATATATACTCTTTTCACAAAGTTACAGCTTTTCTTCAAGGGTCTTTTATTATCAAACTCTGCCAAAGGAATTTAAAAAGTTTACAGAACGGGAATGAGGCCCTCCAGTTGCTGCAGAACTACAATTCCCAAGAACCTCTTTTAACATAGGTACGGGTATGATGAATGGCTGGCAGTTATTGTTCAGCAGAGAGTCCACATCCGTGTTGCAGTGAAAAAGCTGAAGCTATGGCCCAGTGTATGTTTTATATGCAAAAGCTCCCAGGATCAATGTCTGATACTGTTAAATAGATCTTGTAAATTTCTACAACCAGTCAATATAGACAAGGGCTCAGCCAGCAGTGACATTTCAGAAGCCTCTGAATTACAATTTCCAGCATCACTCACTATTTACCATCCATCATAAGGAGGCTGGGAGTTAAAATCCCACATTGGAAATGCCAAAGTCAGTAAGGAATAAGAACCTGTATCTGAATTATATAGCTTTCATTTTGTATGGATGCATCCCAAAAACGAATAGGTTTTGTTCCTTTTCTGATACTTCCAACAGCTGTCACTCCTTTCTCCCAGCTCTATCACTCTACCCTTCTGAAAAATTCAAGGAAAAACTTACATATTTTTGAAAGCACGTCTTTATTTTCCTAGAAAAGTATAACATTTAAATATCAACAATGTGTTCTCTGAACTATAGGGAAGTCTACTTTGCAAGACACTCCACAAAACTGGACTTTATGAAGGTGGCATTTGGCTTGCTAATTCTCAGACTAGATATAAGGAGGAAGGGGGACCTATTTAAAACACATCTGGTATCAAAAGAATGAATATGTGATAGTTGCATTCATTCATTCTACCTTTGTTCAGTTCACTCTGCTGCACAGATTCTGGGCTTGAGAGAACAGGTGGGAATGACATAAAATGGATACCAGTGGCAGAACTGGGGGACTCCAATACTGTACTTACAATCACCTTCTCTAAATGTGAGCAGATATGTTTCTATGCACTTGTATTCAATTTGGTGCCCTCTAAATATTTTAGATTATAATTCTTATATCCCCATACCATTGTTCATGCTCAGTGGTCATGATGGACATCCAAAACAACAGCGATTCTCTCTTGTATGGTTTACAGAGAGAAAGAATATTTGTAGTAGATGTCACCATTCACCAAAAAAGATCAGCTGACATCCTGACTGGGGTGTATCAACAAACAAAACAGTGGGAAATAAAATACTAAAATTCAGACATTAAGCATCACTATATTAACAGAGGTCATTTTATAGTTTATAACAGACATTCTTGCTTTGGTGAGTTAACAGGAAACAGATATATCTCTCAGATTTGTAGTACAGACATTTTGCATAGAAATGTACCTCTGAAGTAAAGTGTTCAAGAAAGATTGCCTTAAAATCAGTGACAAGATTTTAGTTCACCTGTTTTTTTTAATATTAATTTTTCTCTCTCAAATTTTCACTTAGAGTAATATGTTTGTCTTATTCAGAAGATAGAAAGTGATAACAGTGATGACATACAGTAGATAATTCGAGAATTAAACAGGTATGTGAACCCTAATATCATGGGTAACATACAGTGGAACTTTGGATTGTGAGCATAATTCGTTCCGGAAGAGTGCTCATAATCCAATATGTTCATATAGCAAAGCGAACACACATGTGGTCACAATACATACACATAAACACATAATAGTGTAAAATACACATAATAGCAGAAATACGTTTGTGTGGATGATGCCTGTACAAGAGAAGAAATCAGTTGTGAGATTTCCCACGCGAGCTCATCTTGTGATACTCATCTTGCAAGACATCACTTATTAACCAAGTTACATTTTATTAAAAAATTTTGCTCGTCTCACAAAGCATTCGTAAAGCACATTACTTGCAATCCAGGGTTCCACTGTAATTAGATCCTGCAATAGGGTTGCCAGTATAGACATGGGAGGAAACTAGGTAACAGGATCTTCCACCAAGGTGCTAATTCCAGTGGCAGCTGTAGGAGAATAGTAAAAAAGATCAGAATAATGGTATAAAGTTGCAATTGAAGCCCCACTGTTTTTTAATATGTGCTTCACATTTAAAATAGGCCAGACTTCAATCACATAGCCAGACGTGCTGTCTTCATCTTTCTGATCCCTCAGACCCTGACATCCTTGTAGCATCTCTCTACAAATTTTGAACAAAGTCCATCAACAAGTTCAGGCATTCCACCAAGGTATGAAAGGGAAATATAATTGACCAGGATGAGCTGTAGATCATTGTTCATTAACCCTGTCCTATCTTTTCCCTTCACAGGTCTTGTCCCTGGGCAGAGGACACACCAGACATGGCCAGATAAATACATCTCCAGGCAGATCTCCCTTATGCAAAATAAGTACTAAAAGAAAGACCTAGAAAACACCCAATCATTCTTGGTTCCAACAGGTGACTTTGAATCTTCTCTCTTAAATTTACTCCTCCTCCTTATAGTTGCTGAAAATGATTTTCGTCTTCAAACAACTAACATAGAGAAAAGGCCAGATTATGTTGTAAGATTATATATATATTATTTCCTGGGCTTATACACCACTTCAGTTATATCTGACTGAGCAGCTCATTTCCCTGTTCCATAAAATAAGGTTTAAAATGTACATAAAAATCAAAAAAGTAATAAATAACTCACAGTTCTATGCCAGGAACGATAAACAAACTCAATTCAAACATAACGCCATATTCCAAAAGGAACACTTCATAACAAATCAGTCCCCCAAGCTTGCTGAAAAAGCCAGACTTTAATTGCTTTTCTAAAGCCCAATGAGTTTGGAGCCATATAGATCTCAGAACAAAGAAGGGAGGCAGCAGTTGAAAAGGCCCACCACTGAGGCCCCTAAAGATGACATTCCCTGAATGTAAAGAGAACCTCTCCTGCCATACCTCATGGAACACTCAGAAACAACTGAAAGAAGGGGAATCTGAAAATACTTAAGCATGCAGGGCCTTAAAGGGAACAACCAACCCCTTGAATTGTACCCAGAAACAAACTAATCAGCTCTTGGTGAATCTTGACACACCATAACTACCTGTCAGTCCTTTGAGGCAAACCAGACTAGGAAATGAAAGTTATGAATACTAATACTACTTTTATTATAGGACTACAATAACAGAATCATACAAATCTGAAAGCACTTCCCTCTGCCCTGCATTTACTGACAAGAGAACAAGATTAAGACAGAAATTACTTTTCTGCCCTTGTCTCAGATTTCTCTTATCTGATCGTTACCTTGGTTGACTCTTCCTCCTATTCTTCAAGGTTATTCTCTTAGCCCATTATACTACCTCAGCAGCTGTATGCTAGATAAGCTGTAGCATCTGGGGCTAAATGAATTTGTAGACCCTGCATTGATATGTCTTTATTCAGCTACAACAGAACATAAGAAGCTTTCTTGTATCAGGCCAGATAATTTCTCCTTATTTGTGATTGAGTGTTCTTACTGGCAGTAATTTTCCAGAGTTTCAGGTACAGATCCCTGATTTTTTATGCTGCCAGTGCTAGGGATGGAAGGTGGGGCTTTCTCTTTGATGCAGATGTCACTGCCAGATCAGTTCAAATCATGCTTTTCATTGGAACTCTTCATTCAGTCAGATGTTGACTCCTCAGAAAATTAATAAGCAATGAGACTTTGAGTGATTGGCCATACTTGTCAACCAAACGTCAGTTCCCCACTTGGAAGAGAAACAGAATTGGGTTGCTTTCAGAGCTATCAGACCTTTGACAACTCTATCCTTTTTCATTGTCAGATCATCAGTATAGTGTGAGGTTAGGGTGGGAAATTGTGAAAATGTCATAAAGGAACAAATACGTTTCACTGAAAGAGGAACCCATGCAATGGAGGAGGATCAAGAGAGGAACAGCATTTGAGAGACTCTTACCCATGTGAAGAGTTGCAGTCTATCCCTTCCCCAATGGATCATTCTCCAGTTGTGCAACTCACAAGAGATTCTGATAGTTTTAGTTCTAATACATCTCCTGGGAGAGGAGACACCAGATTAGAACAGGCTGACCTAATTACTTTCTCTCAATTTCCACTGAAAGAAATGCTTCATTGATTGATTTGATTTTTTAAAAGTGCATGCTTCCCTTCAAAGCAAAGTTTTCCCAAGGCTGTTTACCACAGACTAATTCTAAAACAATAAAACCCTATAATACACAGGCGGTTATAATACAATAAAACAATAACCCAAATAAAAAGTTTCTGAATACCAACAGGCTCAAAAACAAGACAACTCTGAATAACTGAATGTTGTCCAATTTTCTGGGTCAGTGCAACCTGCTAATCATAAACCACTATCATAACAACAGCTTTGATTAAAATGTGGTTGGCTAAGTTGTAGTTCAATATGTGACGGGAATTCAATCACCACACTAGGAATGCAAGTCAAAGGAAGACTTTCAGCCAAAAGTTTGGATAATGCAAAATGCAGAGACTGAAATCCATGCCAAGCATCCTTCCTTCTCCCACCTGTGCGATGCTCAACATCTGTCCTTCATTTGTTTCACACATGCACACACATGCATTTCAGCCTGAGCACCAGCAACTCTGCAGCTGGATCCTTGTTTCTCCCCACAGTTGCAGCCAGTTGATCTAACCCTGTATTGAATTTATGTGCAATATGCATGCATCCAAATTGCAAGTTACCTAGTTTAGCGTTTCACATTAAACTTTCCCTAGAGAGGAATAATGAAACACTTCGAACTGACAGTTCTTCCACCTCCATTACTGCCATGCCATCTCTTTTCCCTCTTCTCCCCAGTGACACCTTCACTACAAACATGAGAGATTGCTCCTGCCCCAAACAGTTGCAAATGGACAGTTTGCTGCATTGAAACAATACACAGCTCCTTTCCTTACTGACAAGCAAGAAGAGGGCGTGGTGGGCTCACAAATGGTGGCTGGAGGGCGAATGCCTAAATATCAGGAAGGAGAAATGTGTTGGGAGATAGGAGCTCCATGTTTATAGGAAAAGAAGACAACACATAGACACACCCTGGAGACGCACGATGTTCGTAAAAATCCATGTTGGAGCCGCCCATTAAAGGCCTCATGAGGCTTCTGAAGAGCTGGAATGGCTGACCAAGAAAAGCAGCTGGCCTCAGAGGCTGGCTGAAGTCAGTCCTGTCTCTCAAAGGCTGCTTAGCATTCTGGCAATGCATTGCCCCCCCCCCCCAGTCCGGGCTGAACCCACTCAGATTGCACAGCACGTCCACACATCCCTGGCAGCTTTAAGGCTATACGAGGCAAAGAGAAAGTGATGGAGAGCACAGCCATACATGCCTGTGCATACATAGAGGGCACAAGTGACCCACGGAGAGCACACTTCTGTAACTAGCTCATGCAAGCTCACACACAGGTTCCTTTCAGGTGTAGGACGTTGATGAGCCTGTCCAGCAAAAGCTAAAATCTTGCTAATTGACCAGGTAATTTCAGCCCAAAGAAACTCAGGTTTGTTTGGAGCTAAACTAATTCCTTGTTGACCAATTAACTCCATCATGTGATTCACTGACTAGAGATTAAGTAATCCCTTTTCCTATCAATCAAAATAACATCCACATAAAAACTGGGCCTCTGTAGGCATTCCATCTTTGTGGCTCTTTTGATTTTCACCCATTCCTCCAAGCCACACGGCATGGGAAAGGGGCAGGACAGGTATCCCTCCCCTCTAATTCAGCTATAGGACATCTTCCCCAGTCACTCATTCTAGCTTTATTGTTTCATTTACTTGGTCAACAAAGGCAGGAAGTAGCAAATTTCAGCTTCTTATGGCAGGTGGGAGGACCGATCAGATGATATCTCCTCTTATATGCTGCCAGCAGATGGTGGTGGATCTTTTTGGCCAGGAAAGAGGACACATAAGTCAGGCATGTTGCACAAAGGAGCTACAGAAAGAAATGCAGACAACATCACCCCATAAATCTAGTTAACAGTAAGTTCATTTGGAATTCATTTTAATGGGGCCAGCTCTGCCATTAGTAAAAAAAAGGCGATAAGAGAGCAGATGTGGGCTGCAGCAGGAGTCTTCATGATTCTCAGGATTGTTGAAGGCTGGAATTGTTTATTTATCCTCTCCTGGGCTCTCCGTCCAATCTACTGCTGGGTTGGGCAAGCTAAGAGGAAGGAGAAGATCTCAGGTGAAAGATTCAGAGAGAACAGCTTCCTAGCATTTGTTCATGGCCTCTTGCTCACTTCTCCTTAGAGACTAAACTAATTCTACCAGTCCTCTAGTCAACTATGCTATCTAAATGAGGATTAAGGAGTCAAGGAAGGGTAACCCTCTTGTCTACTTGTCCAAGCAGACAAAACCCTAAAGTGGCTCCAGAAAAAAAGCTGCTTTGCAGACTCCATTTTGATTTAAATTCTACTTCCCTTTTGGTGGGTACATGGAGTAAATGAGCAAAGGCAAAAAGTGGAGAAGAGGGAATAAGTAAACTGCTCCTGACTACTGTTTCCACTTGGCGTAATGGACTTTTTCCCCCTGTGATAAAAGAATAACAATTAGGAAGTGGTATCTTCAAATCTTCTGTTGTGGTGACTATGAGAACATCAAAAATGCAACTGGAACCAATTGCAACAGTGCAATGCTGGTTCCAATGGGTAAGTTTTTATCCAAGGAAAGCTACCTCTCTGGATGTTTTATTCTGGATTTTATATGGAGCAGGGGATTGAACCTGATTGCCTATATTGCTTCCAACTAAGATGCTATGGAAAATGCTATTCCCTTAAAGCCAACTCAGTTTGCTTTTGCATAAAAAATGGAAGAAAGTGGGGTGCCATTTTGCAACTGAGGCTGCAAAATATCTTGAGCAGGTCCTCTATTTTATACTTTGAGTCTGAATAAGATATAATTGTTTTCTGGTTTCTGTTTTTAGCTTTGAGAGCCAACATTCTTTGGAAAGCAACTATAGCATGCTGGGTGTGCATCCACGCTGTAAGTCTGAAGGGACTGCATATCCATTATGCTCTTATTTATTCTTTATAAAGGGACTATGAAGGCTAGTTTCATTGCAAAACAGGAATTACAATAATTCAAAGTAAGCTTTTTTCCTGTGGTTTGAACAATTACAAAAGATTTAAATAGGAAGCAGTACCTAGTTAATCTTGGCTTATTATGGAAAATTAAGCAGGGTCAGATTTAGTTAATACTTGGATAGAAAACCACCAGGAATTATCATTCCATGGCTGAAAACTAGACTGACAAATTGAAAAACCATTCCAGAAGGTGACAGTCGCAATTACATTCATATCATTGCAAAAATTTACATGGACATGGCCAGAGGCCATTGGGAGGAGAGCTCAGCTTACTTTATCTCACATATCTTCAACAATTCACCAATGTAAAAATGTATTTTGTTCTCAGACAATGTTTGGTGAATAGCCATTGTTAATAAGTGGTTTTTATGGTCTGTACCAGCATTGATCCTTATTGTCCTTGTCCCTCACACAAAAAGGTTATTTCAATTCAGGATAATGTTTTATGTATCTGATGAAGTAGACTGTGATCCCCAAAGCTTATATAAGAATATATTTGCTAGTTTTTAATGCCACATTGCTACTTGATATTGGTAAAAGACTTAAGATAGTTATCCCTCTGGAAAAAATGTAACTATATAACATTTATTGTTTTGTTGTCAAAACTTAATATCACAGCACATTTTACCTAATGCTTAATAGAGTAACAAATTATTAATACTTAATAGAATAGGAAAAAAATTAAAAGATAAATCCACATTTAAGGATCTTATAATCTACCTTTCAGAGAAGGAAAAACAAGAATAGCTACTATTTTGGTGTTTGTGTAACCCAACTAACCAAGGAAATAATTTCTCTTTAAAATATCTCAATAACACTTTGGACAAATATTGCCCTTTCATGCCCAATGCTGACAGCATGTTTATGGTTGCACAATACACTTAAGCCACATTAAACATGTAGTGTGTCAGGCAAACCCATCATGTACAAGGTAAGTAATACCGAAGTCTAAAACTTGCATGTTCAGAAGTATGGGTTTGCTATGGAATTCAATAGAGCTTGAGATAAATATGTTTAATATTGCAGGCAAAGTAAGAGAGAAAATGTATGAATAGTATAAAAATATTTTGAATTTGGAGATTTGAAAATACTGTAAGAGTGATCAAAGGCTAGAAAATAAAGAGGAAAGGAGAGAAGGGTAGGATATCAAGATAATATGTCAAGGGAAGATAATATGAGAGTGATTGTGATTAAATACTGTTAAACCAATATGGCCCTCAGCAGCCACACAGTTAAATTTTCTCCATGATGATCTCTGCTAACTTTGTCCTTCAGGTCTTCCAAAGGTACACCCATCACCTCTGTAACTTGCTGCTAGTTGGCGTCTTCCTCTCTTTCCTTCCATCTTCCCCAGCTTTAGAGCCTTCTCCAGAGAGTTCAGTCATTGTACAAGGGGTTCAAAACTGGGAATGGACACAGGAAGTATCCTGATTATTGATGTATGACATATCTTGTACAAGTCACTTTTAAGAATAACCTAAAAAAAATAATGTAATGAATGCTGTGCTGTTTCTCCAGTAGTTGAGAGAGAAACTTTATGACACAGTACCAGTCCACACATGGCATTGCAAACACACTTTTGATTTTGATGTCCCTGTTTTACAGGGGATACGGACCTATGAACTTTGGCAACAGCCACTTGTTTATTTAGGCTTCTCAACTTTATGCCTACATGTCAACATCCACCAGGATTTGGACATTCACTGCAATGGGTAATGTTAGAAACATGGTGAATATTAATACTTAGAGGTATTTTCAGGAGCTAATGATGAATGTCAGAAATGTGGAGTCCTAGGTGCTCTCTGAGCTTGATTGTTTTTCTACAGACATTTGATTACCAAACTAGGTAACATCATCAAGCTCAGAGAGCACTTAGGACTCCACAATTCAACCCTTAGCTACAAATATTCTCTCTGTTGGTAATGTCAGAAATGTCTACAATGAAGGCATGGCATTAAATGAGTCATTTACTGCTAAATGATAGAAATGGATATCACAATTCTGGAAAGACAAGCTTCATTCTCATGGTTGGGGCACCATCTTGACTTTTTTGCCTGCTCCCTGCAAGCACTCCTGTCTGGAAGGCTCTTTGTGGGGTTTTATAATAACTGTTTATCATTCTCTGAAACTTACTGTGAATTTAGAATAGAATTTTATTTAGGGACAAAAAAGACATGGGAAACATATTACGAATGGTTTATAAAATTATAGATTCTAGGGAGAAAGTAATAGGAAGATATTTTAATTGTCCTCAGTCCTACATGGTGAGGAAATTCCAGAGAAACAAAAGGAGTAGTTTAGTTAAAACTATCTAATCTCTCTAGGATTAGATAGTTTAGTTAA
Organism: Acrochordus granulatus; assembly: GCA_032468055.1. Taxonomy (NCBI): domain Eukaryota; kingdom Metazoa; phylum Chordata; class Lepidosauria; order Squamata; family Acrochordidae; genus Acrochordus; species Acrochordus granulatus. The sequence goes on from JANHZU010007289.1 coordinate 362,907, forward strand.
AGTTTAGTTTAGTTAAAACTATCTAATCTCTCTAGGACAGTGTTTTTACATTTTTTCTTCTTAGGACCTCTTCTCTGTTTTAAAAATTAGGGAGCTTTTTTGTATGGGTTATATTTATTGATATTTACCATATT
>JANHZU010007290.1:13573-29277 GCA_032468055.1 Acrochordus granulatus
ATGAGGGAGGGGAGGGGACGGCCTGGAGATTGAATCTGGAGTCTGAAGTCTTGGGAGTTCCATCTCTTGAATGTCTTTCACTTAATTTAAGCTGTTTACACAATGAGAGAGGGGGGCTCATTACGATCAGGATTCTGGCAAGGTCAGTCACTTGCACAGTAATGGAATAAACTGCACGCTGCAGAGTCGGCAAAACACGCGTGCACACTTGCCGCATCAGAACTCTCGCGTGGGAGAGTGAACAATGGAGTAAAGTATGTGGTAGAGGTAAACAATGGAATAAAGTGAACAATGTGTGAACAATGGAGTAAAGTATGCGGTGAACAATGGAGTAAAGTATGCGGTAGAGGTGGCAGAACGTGCATGTGCACTTGCCGCGACAGCAAAACTCTCACACGGGGTTGCCGCCTGTGCAACAATGGAGTAAAGCACGCGGTAGAGGCGGCAGAAAGTGCGTGCTCGCTTGCCGCGTTGGCAGAACTCTCGCTCAGGGTTGCTGCCTGTGCAACAATGGAAAAAAGCACGTGGTAGAGGTGGTAGAACACACGCACGCACTTGCCACGTCGGCAGAACTCTCGTGCAGAATTGCTGCCTGAATGAGAAATACAGAGCGTACTGACTGATGACGCGCAAATTATCACGTGAAGTTTGCTTGGTCGTGTGAATCGCAGCTCATCTAGTGGAATAAATTTTATTAAATTTTTTTGCTCGTCCTGCAAGTTTCTCGTCTTGTGAGTTACTCATCTTGTGAGGTACCACTGTACCATGATTAATGATATTGGCATCCATGGTCACAGGTCAAAAAGAACGAAGATAGATGAATCTCTGGTTAAATCTCTTGTGTCTGCTTTTTTAAAAAAATGGCTGTGTTGGATGTGTTTATTGTTTTTATATATTTTTGTTTACTGTATTCCACCCAGAGTCACTTCTTATAAGATCAGTGGCCATATAAATTTGATAAGTTAAATAAAGTCATGGACTTATTACTCCCATTCAGTTCCTGCCAGAGGTCATCCAGGAGTATTCCTTCTCTGCACTTTGTACAACATTCTTATGCCAAAAGTAACAGGATAGCCCACAGACTGTAGTTGGAAAGTGAATTCTTTGGTCTAAATATATAAATAGCTGAATTGTTTATGCTGCCCTAGATTGGGGCGATGAGCCATAGAAAGGCAAGAAAATCTGTTTGACTGAAGAAAACTTTTGTGGACTTTATCTGGCATTGCTCATAGATTATCAAGCCTTTTTTGACAATCTTAAATGTTAGATAATTAAAATAATTATATGAACATTGCATTCCATGTAAATGCAGAGAATATGCTGTTGTGTGTATAACATACACATGCGTTTTCTGTATAGCTGGGTAAATTGCCCCCAGGACTGTCCCAACTAACTTTTTATTTTATTTTGTTTATAATGCATGGTTCTCTTAACCAAGAATGTTTTATTCTTTTCTAGAATTCCATGGTTTGGAAGAATCAGTACTTCTTCGAGCTCTTCACGCTTTACAACAGGAGCATAAGGCTGAAATATTCACCCTGAATGATGGGCGGGGTGTCAAATTCTTCTAATACAGATTCTGCTTTGGCTTCCTAGTATGACTGTATAGAATGTCCTGGGTTTAAGGGCTTCTTTCTGCTCTGGTTTCCTTGCATTGAAGGCTAAAACAGCAAGTTGTATCTTGATGGCTCAGCATTTGACTCCATTTTCTTCTCTCTGCAGCTTTTGCCTCTAATTGCATACTGATGTTAAAGATGATTTGAATAGATTTATGGAGGAACCAGAGTGTTCCTTGTGCCCATGTGACACAAAGCAACCATTGGGTTTTGAGTTTGGCCTTCCAAATAGAGGCAAGCAATAAAACCCTGCTGCTTGCAGCAAATACCACAATTTGTGGATCAAAAATATAGTACTCTCTTTCTCCAGTTGGGCAGGATGCCACATAGACTGTATTATCCACAACAGAATGAGACATTAAAGACCTTGGACAAAATTAAAGTATACTATATTTACAGAAAAGTCCTATGTGTTGGCTTATCTCTGCTTTTTTTCACACCAAGAGGATCTTCAAGTCTTCTCTCCCACCCTCAGCCCCCTTTAGTTTCATGTCAGGGCTAAGTGGAGGTCTGCTGCCTCCTCATGCATTTCAGCCACCTTGTTTTCCAGAAGCAAAAAAATTGAGTCTGAACTATATTTCTTCATTTCTTATATTTGTCAAGAAAAGAATGCAGTTCATTATCCAAAAGTAACTCTGTCTGAATTCAGTCTCATTTCATCTTTCAACACTGCATCCTGTCCAGAAGATGGGTATTTCCCCCCAGATTTTTTAGCACCAATGTCTTCACACTTCACTATAAAATGAAACCTTTCATTTGAATCACATTTATAAAACTAAAACTGATAAAACAGTATTGAAAAATTATTATTTCTGCTAAGGCAAATAGGGGGAAATTGTGTTCTGATATCTTTGTACAATTCCTAGAATCGTTTATTTTGCTATGTACTGGCTACAGCTGTTTGGAATGTGTTTTGCATTCCCTGGGCTGCTTGATAACTGCCTGTTATCTATAACAGTAGATAACTGCCCTAGGTAGGCATTAGAAAAAGAATTAACTGACAGACCATAGTGAAGATGGTATTTGATGAACCTCTCGATTTGTCAAGAGATTTTTATTTGAATTTCATGGACCATTCTCTGATTTGAAAGGTTTTCCAGTTGGGTTTGGCAGATAGGACTTCTCACCAAATGAGGAAGAATATTAAGAATTATTTAATCAAGCGTGACTTTCCAATAAGGAATTTGGAGCACATACAGATGAAAAAAGATGTCTTAAGTTTCAAGCAGAATTCATAAAACAAGGTAAATTACTGCTTATATTGTCAAATAGTTTGTGTTGGAATTACAGTTTGGTCTTAGAAGAATGTAGGTTGCTTTCAATGGCTTCAGCAAAGTACGTATGGAAAAATTAACTTGATCAGATCTATCACAAGCTGTTCTCAAAATTTTTCAAAATGAAAGTGTAGATTTCAGTTGGCTTGGGGTGTTCAGTTTGCATCTTTTCCTTTTGCACATTTGAATTCTGTATTGTTGAATAAATAAAGTATGATAATTTTTTATAAGGATGTTACTTGTTGAAAATAAACAGCAGATGATGGGAAACTATTCCAAAGCAAGAAAGTTTATTCCTCAGATGACAATTGAACCTTGGCTTTTTGCTACTGTCTTTAGATTACATCCCTAAATGTTGAGAAAGAAATACTGTACTACATGGGCCACTTGTCCTTAGATGATTGCCTCTATTATTACATAATAGCTTGAAAAAGTTACTCATCATTCTGGCAAATCTTTAATTATGGAGTTCTAGTTTCTCCTATCTAAAAACCCTTTAAAAGGGTTCAGAGAGAAAATTGTGGCAAGAACAGTGCTATTTGGAGAAAAATAACTGGCTTTCATAGCTCAGAAACTTACCCTGGCTATTGGGTATACTGTTGTCTCCAACTTTTTTCTTGCAAATATGCTGAATGCTACTGTACCGAAGTCAAATTTCTTGTGTGTTTAACCATGCTAAGCTAATAAAATATCTTAATCTGCCACATTACTTCATAACTTCTTTAAACATGCATTTCTGCCTTTACTGTATGATAGACTTCCCACTCATGCAGATGTTTTCTCTTGGTCAAGAGAAAATGCATCACATCATCAGAGCTTTCCTAAGTTATGTATGGTGATTAAAAATAATAGAGACCAGCAAGTACAAGCTGTATGTCCTATAGATCCAATTAAACTAGACGAGTCATTTTTTACTCCCAAAACAATTATTTAGGGTCCTTTTTTACTTTAAACTATAGTTTAACCTTGTTTTCCTGCAGAAAAGAGTTTTACACCCTACCGCGATCCAGTCACACAATCTATCCTATATTCCAATCAGTCCAACTCAATGCCAACATTGTGGCATAGAGGGGGCAACAAATGAGAAATCTAATAATATATTTAATAAAATAATAATACATAATTTGAAAACAACCTTCAAATATTGGCTTTTGTTTTCTGTTGAGAAAACATAATTATAAAGAATAAAGACATAGGTTTCTGATGAAATTCTGGTCTCTGCATTTTACACCAGTGGAATATTTTGAATATCTTTTAAATATATTCCAATATAGAATTAACTAGATATAGTTTAATCCTGTCTGGTACTAAGTAGATGCTTTCTCCAGGTAAAGATATAAGTGGTATACCATGAGGAGCTATGTATGTGTGCTCCTGATAATTGCTCTTAATGATCACAACTGTCATCCAGAGGTGCTTCCAAAGTTTGTGACTTCAGGTCCAAAGAGGTAAATTTTTTAAAAATATGGAGCAATCAGTCACCAATTTGATCATTACACTTATTGGCATTTCAAGGTGGCATACATATGGAAAGGGCGCTTATTTATATGTGGTTCCTGAGTTGTTTTAAATTACTCCAAATTCATGAGATAGGGTGAAGTTGGAGCTTGCAATGCTGGGTGCCTTGAAGAAGACTGTTTCTGGTGCCAGGTTTTTGTTTTTACTTTTAAAACAATAATACAACTGTATTGCTTTTTGTTTTTATGTTTGGTTTTATACAACAGTTGTGAGCCACCCAGCTTGTATTTCTTAAAATGGGTAGCCTTGTAATTCTTTTAAATAAATAAAATTATTCTGAACTTGGACTGAGATAAAATATTAGTTTCCCAACCTTGTTCCTGACAGCATGCCAGTATTGAGATTAAAGACCTTACTGTTGCCAATTGGATTCTTTTCAGTAGTTATGACATGGGAATCTATGGATAAATGAATTAGCATATAAAAAATATTAAACAGAAGCTTCTTGAAGGCAAAGGAGACTTGCCAGAAAGTACTGGGTTTAAATTGTTGTGAACTGCGCCAACTGTTTGATACTGCGCTATTTCTAATACATCAGACCCGTAGAAGACATTTCATTGCACAGGATAGAGGTCTAGGGAAAATTTAGAATGGACCAACTAGATATTAAATTGATACGAATAGTTACTGAAGAAAACATAAGATAATTATGTTAATTAAGCTAATGAATAATTCTATGTATGAAAGCCAGCTGGGTGACTTTTTTAACCCTATTATTCCCTATTTACAATAACCTCTAGTACTAAAAAAAAATGAAGGACCAGTACTCAAATAAATACAAAGTCAGATGGCTAAAGGAAATGATGGAATACCCACAGAAATATGGCAAGCCACAGAAAAAGAATCAGTCAAAGTTCTAACCAAGCTATTCCAACAATGTTTGTGAACAACAGTGTTTCACAGATTGGAAGAGGTCAATGCAGCACAAAGAGAGAGACTGAACAAAGTGTACATACTATGATACAATATTAATTTCACATGCTAGCAAAATAACCCTTAGGATCATCCTATGCAGATTAGAACCCTACATGAAGAAAGTGATGCTGATATTCAAGCTGGCTTTTGAAAAGGCTGAGGACCACAAGACATTATTTACTGATGCATGCTAGATAATTGAGAGGAGAGAACAAAACAATACCAAAAGGAGGATGTTTCATTGTATCAATCATATCAAAGTGTGGAATGTTTTCAGAAAAACGGGAATCCAGAACATCCCTTGATCTGATGAGAAATTTATATACAGGACATCACCATGTTCTAAGTATAGGTAGAATATGGTGAAACAACTAATTCCAAGTTGATAAAGGGTATGACATATCTATATATTATTATAAATACATTTATTTATAAATCCTTATTTATCAGCTGAATATATATTAAGGGAAACTAGAATGAAAAGTGAGCATGATTTAAATTGTAGAAAGAAACATCAATAACATTCACATGTTGATAACACTTCTCCAAGAATAAAAAATGCAAAGAATCTCGTAAATGCGAACTCTAGTAATAAAAGTCAAGGAGCACAAAGCAGAAAATGGACTTAAATATAAAGATTAATAACAATAGGAGGAACAATCGGCCTTAGACCTGACAATGACGATATTTTAGAATCAACCATCAACACTAAAGAAACAAGCAGCCAAGATACTTGCCACATATTTGGAAGAGCAACCATGAAAGCCTTGGAAAAGATATTCATATGTCTACCTACGAAGATCTGCATCACGCAAGCCATTGTGTTTCTGAGTCATTCTATGAAACAAAAGTTGGATTCTGAACCAGCAAGACAGGAAAAGTATTGATACCTTTGAACTTTGGGGTTGGGGAAGACTTCTGCAATACTGTGGACAGCTAAGAATACAAACCAGTGGAGTATCAAACCAGAGTTCTCACTCTACGAAGAGGGCACAAATGCCCAGGCTCAAATTCTCGTACTGAAGATATGTTGTGCAAAGATCTAGCTCACTAGAGTAATGTTAGGAAAGATGGAAAGAAATCGAAGAACAGAATGATCAGCAGCAAAGTATTAGCCCTTATAATTAATCCAAACCAGGAAATCAAATCCTGGTTTTGTTTATATTTTGTTAATAACTTTTATTATAAGATTACAGTAACTGAGTAGTCTTTTTAAGTACAACCTAGTCTCTAAAGTCTCATCTGCTCTTCCCTTCAAGAAAGGCAACCAATCACGTAATCATTACAAAATTTATGTTCAGATAGGTTAGTCTGTTATCAACCCCTGCGTATTCAATGAAACAAACAGCATAACTGATAAAAAAGTTATTTTTTATTATTAGGATTAAATAGTGATTTAATCCATTTTGTTGCTCTCTGGATAGACAATTTGTGAAGAGAAACTATTTTTTAGCAGTTTCCAATTTGGTTCTTAATGCAACGCCACAAACTTAAGGACAAGGCTCTGTGATTGATTTCAATTCCATGTCTTTTTTCTTGATGGTTCCACCTAATGAGCTAACTACTCTTCTGCATAGCAGTCCCCATCTGAATTGTCATAGTGATTTCACATCTGGTGAAATCTGTGTGAAGTACACTTTATGATAAACCCTGAACCATTGCTTACAAATAATGGCTAAGTTCAGACAGCAAAGTTAAAACTAAAAAAGGAGGTATTATACAGTATGATACTTGCCACTGCTGTTCTTTTCTCATTATGGGTATGATGGACTTCAAATGACAATTTAATTGGTGAAATTTTGCTGGAGCTAAAATTTACCATGGGATGTGCAGGGGGATGGAGGGCAATTATGTAGATAATTAGAAATACATTCTTCAAATTTTTGATTTTCTCTAACTGAAGCTTAGCTTTGAAAACAAATTTCTAACCAAGTTCTTGTGAATCTTGGCTTCAATTATGCTGTTTCTCCACAAGTTTATTTCCTCCCTTATATTGTGAAAACAGCATTGCCTTGGGCAGCATTTGAGGTGGATATTCTTATTCTTCTTACCAAGCAAGATTTCTCTTCTTCCATGTCTTGGTGACCTTGAGCAGTAAATTGTTAACATGCATTCAAGGTGCTTGTGTGTCTTTCCAACACGCCCTGGCTTAGCCCTGCCTTTGGGCTTTGCATTCCTGCCAAAATCACCTTCTCCATCTGCCCTTGCTCTCTTTGACTGAAATTCTAATTCTTAATTAAACAACCTGCCTTGTAAGGAAACAGTTGATACAAGATAAGATAAAGGGGCTCACAACATCTTTTCTTTCAATCCAGTCTGCTGCTCCTATTTTGAGACTTCCACAAGTTAAGTTCTTTTAGTCTCCCAGTCTTGAATAGAGGACGGTATTCTTTTAACCTTCCAGGTGCATTTAACAAATATTTGCTAAACCAGCAGACTTTGAACTTCTGCAAAAGCAGCACTTATTTTCCTGCTGTAACCTGCTACTCCCCCAAATAGAAATGATCTTACACTGGATAGCAGGCCTAAGAGATGAGTTGGTTTTTAATCTATTTTTCATGTATAATTGATAGCCTTATATTAATTATTATGTTTATTCTGTTTTTAATCTATTTCATACTGGAGAGATGTGGAAGTTTTTACATAGGGAAATAGATGTAATTCCAAATTCAAACCACATTTCTCCCCCTAGCTATGTGATGAAAGCCATTTTCGTTGGGGTGGAGTTTTGGCAAAAAGCTTTAGTACCCTTTGGGGGTAAGGCTGTTAAAAATTCCTCTACCAATCCACTTTCCTGATATATCTAAAAAATTGGCCAACAAGAAAGGGCTGCAAAATAATGAAGTAGGCCCCATCTAGCTTCAGGGGAACCTATTCTGTGCCGTGAAGTCACATCTACAGCTGTGGCTGTTGATTACATTGCAAGACGAGTAGAAAAGGGCTGTGGTGGAAGAGATACCATTAACACTCTTATCAGAAGGCTGCATGCCATGCTTGGGGATGGAAGAAAGGACAACTTTGTGAACCTCTTCAGTTCCTTTCAACCTCCTGATAACTTACAGGATTATTTCAGAATGAAACTTTTATTTTTCCACCATAATAATCTTTAAGGGGCAAAAATTTGATTACTTCATTTTCTTAAAACATATGGTTTAGAGATCAAATATAAACTGGAGGAGGTATACAGTGACTTTTGATTAGTAATGCTGGAAGTTGTCTCTGCAAGGATCAAAGACCAAATAGTTTAGCCATTTTGGAGGTTTGTCATTTCCATTTAAAAGACACAAAAAATCCTTATGTGTAGAATCTACATATAAACAGGGTCCTTATTATCAACTGCCTTATTTAGCAACCATTCACAGTCACAATAATGATGAAAAAGTAAGATTTTGACCAATTCTCACATTTATGATCTTTACAGCTCTTTAAAACAAAGGAAAGCTCAAGAAAGATCATAAGCACAATTGTGGTTTTATTTAGAACAGTTTTGGTTTATGACCAAATTACCAGTCCCAACTGTGATTGCTAAATGAGGACTACCAATATAGGAATTCCTCAATATGAAAATCTCTCTTCTGTTTTGTAACAGAAGATAAGAAAAATGGGATTCTTCATTAGCAGTCTGGAGCTAGTTGGGAAGTTAAGATACTGTACAGTATATCACAGCCACCAAATAAAAAATGAAGAACCTAGTATGGAGAATATTGCAGGAATCAGAAGAAAAAAACATGGCATATTAAAGATGCTTCAGTTATTATGAGATCAGTTTGAAGACCCAATAGCTGAAGTTGTTTATAAAACACCTTTCTGAGTTACCTAATCTAAAGGATATAGTATACTATTTATTGCAATGATACTGTATATTCAAATATTTTCTTTTTGCTTTTTATTTTTTCAAAACTTATCCTGGATTTAAGAGTTTTGACTAGTTCTGAAGTTTTTGACTTTTAAACATTATATTTCATTTATGGACATTTTATAGAAAGGGCATTAGTGAATCTCTTCTGGGTGTTGCTGTATATATATGCATAATTTAAATGATGTGCTATTGCCATAGGGGCACAGTGGCCTAGCAGTTAAGTGCTGAGCTTGTTGGCTGGAAGATCAACAGCCCAAGTTCGAGACCCAGGAGCTGCATAACAGGGTGAGTTCCTATTATTCATCCCAGCTCTTGCCCACCTAGTAGTTCAAAAGTTATTGTCATATGTTATTTTCAACAGGCAATATTCATATTTCTCCTTGAGTAGAAATATATTTCATGGGGGGGAAATATATTTCATGGGGGGGAAAGTGATAACATTTTAGATCTGGCTTATTCCTCCACAAATGAATGAACATATTTGCCCCTATCTAAGTCTCTTGTGGCAGAAGATGAGAAGAACACACCCTTGCTTCCCTCCACCAATAGAATACTTAATCTATTGAATACAACCAGCATAGAATGGGTAATACATTTTTTAAAACATAGATAACTAGTTTGGGGATTCTTCTGAGGCCAACATTTCACACACATTCTTAGGGGACACAATATTAAAGGGAAAAGAAATTTCTAATCTCAGAAATATCTGTTACAAGGATTTGTCTGTATGATTTGAGAATTTGTGCCCATGTGTTTTAAATAGTCCACCAATAAATAGATTTTAAAATTAATCAAATCTGTACCTTAAAGTATTTGCTTTCCCTCCCACAATTTATAGAATTATCAAAACTCAAAGAATTTTTTTCTGAATAAAAATGGTCCACATTGATCCACAAGCATTTGAATTTGAGACTACATGTTTGAAATCAATTTAAGTTTGTGTTTCCTAAAGGAAAGACTCTTGAGTTTATTTTTGAAGCCATTAGTGTATTAATGTACTTGCTATTTTTACTGATTTATTATTACCATGCTGTCTCTCTATGTGACCAAGTTTTCTCATTGCCACATCAGTCTGGTACTAGAGAAGTAAATACTGTATATGGAAAGTTGTGATGTAGATCAGGATGCTGAGTCACAGGGTACTACAGAGAACAAAAAGCTCCGTTATGCAATAGTAACAGGAATCAAGTACCACACATATTCTACCAATTCTTTGTAGCTGTGTTAATTCCTTCCATACTTGGTTAATTCCTTCCATACTTTACTAATCTCTTTATGCTTCTAGCATGACTTTTAATTGGGAAATCCTACTTCCTTATTAAAAAAAATATTGTGTCCTCCTTGGCAGGGATTTATTTATGTTATTACTGTATTATTGTTAATTACATTATTGTATTTTTATCCTATCTTATGTTTGCAGAGTTCAGGGCTATTAAAATATAAATATATACTTACCACTTCACAACTTAACTCTAATTATTCAGACTTAAAATAGCAGCAGAAAATAGTGATATAATGGCAATTGAAATATCCCTGGGGAAAAAAACCTAGAAAAGTATTAAAAATCATCCTAAAAGCACAAGCATGCCTTCCAAAACTGATGAATATCAGTGATTAAATGATTCAGATATGGCCTTATTTGAATTAAGATCCAAGATACCCAAAGATTTTCCTTTTCATCTCAATTTCTAGTATCTCAGAGAATTTGGAATGTCCAAGAGAGACTCGAAAGATTAATTCAATCACTTTGCAGTCCTGTATGAGAGAAGGTGACTCCTCCAGGTTTTTGTGTTGTAACCCATTCAATTTTTTTTAATGTCATCACCACACAACTTTTTGAACTGAGCCCAAAAATAACATGGTACCACTGCAATGGTTCCAGTAAGGGAGTTCTTTGCTATTTCCATTACTAATGGGCTATTGCATTCTAGGACTTCCATATATTTTTCCAAAGCAACTTCTTGTAAAATGAATTACCCTAATCCAGACTTGATGTAATGAATTCACAAATGTCTAGCTTCCAAAAATGAATATAATGCAACAAGGGTATAGTTAATGCCAAAAGTGCCAGTTATAAATATTGTTAAGGCCACAACTGAGATAAAAGTTGGCCTCAGAAGAATGCCCAAACTAGTTACCTATGTTTTAAAAAATGTATTACCCATTCTATGCTGGTTGTATTCAAATTTCTGGCATCATGAGTTCTATTCAGACAATACCTTTGCATGTAGAACTGAACTATAAACTGAGCAACTTATCTCCCTAAGTCATAGAAGGAATGTAACTGAAAAAGCCTAATTTCATGAAAACAATGCGATCATGTAAAATAAGAGACAAATTTGCATGTATATCTGAAGATTTGCACATGGAAAGAAAGAAAAAAGTACAAAAATGAAAAAGAGTACTATAGGAAAAAATGAAGGTTTTGTTACAATGATTTCCAATATTCTTTTCAAAAGATAGTTATAATCATATATAATTTTGCCTCTTAGATACTATACGTCCTTTCAGCCCCTCATTTAATCCACGACTTTCTTAATCTCTAGACCCATAAATCATTATGTCGTTTCTTTCTCCTTTCAGCAAAAAGACCATATAAGGTTTCTAGTCAAATCAGCTGTAACTGTTTCAACTTAGTACAAGGTTCTGTTCCTTCATTATTAAATAAACTGCAGTTGCACATGAGGCCCTCTCCTTGGCCTTACTAGACAAAGCTTATTACTTTGTTCAGAGAAGTTAAATATTGAGCACCATTACTGAGGGAACAGCATTTTCCTGTTCAATGCATTGAACAAAAAACTTCTAGCCTCTACTTTTCCTTGTGCATCTGTAAAAATGAGGAATCTCCATTTTCCATGAATGAAATCTGTTCTTCATGTGTACAAGGGTAGTTTAGAGTTCCTAGGGCTATTATTTATTGGAAATATTATTATTTATTCAGTCCTTCAGTTTTAGGACTGAACTGAGATCAAGCCCAGAAGGCATTTATTAACATATGTTGCCACCATATTTCCTATATAATACAGTTCCAGTCCTATTTAACAGGTTAATGGATGGGCTCATTACCTTGAGGCTGTCTATGCACTTCAAACAGATTGACTCCTGTTCAGTTATGGGATTTGAGGAAAGGAAAATGGATTCTTGTTTTTTGCCTATGGTTTTTGTCATCCTCTCCAGCAAACAGAACGAAACTGGAGGGAAGAAATCTCTTCTTTTACAAATGCATTAACTAGATAAGATATTGGAAAACTGTAAGTGGTCCTTATCTTTAAACATTAACAAATAATTACTGCAATAGAAGCCATTTAAATAAGACTGAAGTAGTGATCTGTAGTTTCAGACAATTTTGATTAATGTTTTTATAATTTTACAACAATTTAATGTACTGTATGTGAATTTTCAGCATAGTTCAAAACTATTCATCTTGTTGAAACATGTTTACTGAGTATAGTTAACTAAGCATTTTCTTTAAAATCATTTGAAATAAACCTGCAACAAACATATTTTAATTCAAGAAATTTAGCTTTAGAGGCATATCCTTTTAAAATCTTAAAAGTTTGATATCTCTCATTTCATCCTATTACATTTTCATATATAAAAAGCCTAATTTCTACAGTTACTAGTTTCAGTGAAATAGCAATCCTGTTGTAATAATCTAAGAAACCATTTGATCTCTGTTCAAGTCATTTTGTAAAGTATTTTTTCTAGAAGTGTTATGCACACTATTTTCTACTGTTATTTTCCTGGAAAGTTTCTTGTGGATTACTTTCATCAAAAATATTAATTCCATCAAGGACATGCTCAGATTGGCTTATTTGAACTGACTATATAATAAATTCAATGTATTAATTATGTGTCCTCAAGTTATTTTCAACATAGTCATCACATAGATTTTCTCAACAACAATCTATCTCTAATCAGTTTTTTCAGGTCTTCCAACAGAGAACTCATCACCACTATAACCATTTTGCTGCTGGTCATCCTCTCCTTGTCTTTCTTTCCACCTTACCCAGCATTACAGCCTTTTCCAGAGAGCTTAGTTTTCACATAATGTGTCCAAAGTAGGATAATTTGAGCCAGTTCATTTGTGCCTCGAGTGAGAACTCCAGATTCAATGATGAATTTGGGTGTTTTGTTTTGTTTTTGCTATCCATGGTATTCGGAAGAGTCTTGTCCAATACTGATTAATTGACTTCAATTTCTGTTTACTAAAACTGCAGCCAAACCTAATTCAAATGAAATGGAAAAACTTTGATTGGCAAATCAAATAGCTTTGAAAAATTATTGTAAAGGACTTAAGTTTGAATGCAAAGCAGGATATTTAGTAAGGGCTTCTATTCTGCATCTCAGCCAAATATACTGAGTTTCTAAGAAGACTCTATCAAGTAGACAGGATGGTACATATTTTCTTTTGAAACCATTAAGCCCCTACAGCCCACATTTTATGCTGGTTTTGGAAATTCACTGGATGCCAATAGAGCAGTTCTACTAAAGAGAGATTTTATTTCTAAAACTGACATTGGCTACAGTGTTCTGGACCAGCTAAAATTTCTAAACCCTGTTCAAAGGCAGTCTCCTGCAATTCATTATAGTACTCCAGCTGATAAATAACAAAGCAATGGGTCACCAGGGGCAGAATTCTTTCTCTAGAAACCACCCATCTGTGGACTGCATATAATCTTCATCTGCTGTGATATCCTATCCACATTTTTCTCTGTTGTCTAACTCATTAAAAAGAGATGAGAGGTGGAGATTAGGACTGTTGTTTCTTAGCTATTAGCAAAGGGAAAGCAATTGCCTTGATCTTCACTACCCTTTCCTATCCTACCTTTTCCTTACCCAAATTATTGCAGGTACTGCCCATCCATGCAGCCTCCAGCCACCATGAATTTGATCTTTTATCTGCCACTGTTAACGACCATGTGGCATAGAATGGAGAATACTGGCCTTGAGTTCCCAATATATTGCACATCCATGTGAGCACATCTGGCACCATTTCCTTTAGCACCTTTAGTCCTCCTGCCCCAGTTGATATTTTTTAGAGTTCCAGTAGAAGATAATATCTGTAGCTCAAGGTGGAACTATGAGGTTGTTGGTGCTCTCTAGGCATTCTTTGCTTTTAGAATATTTTATTTTTTTAAATGAGAAGCTAGCATCACCAAAAGAAAGCAACCTCAGGAACAATCCATATTTCCAGTAATGCCTCTGGGTTCAATATACATTGTAGAAGCATTCTTAAAAAATAAAATTGTGGCTGCAGCCCCCCCTTTTTTTAACCCAGAAAGGAAGGTAAATGGTACAGAGGATCCAAGAAGGATAAAAAAAAATTGGTGGAAATACATCTTACCTGCTGGTCTTCCCATAAATGGGTTTATAAACAGCATTTTATGTGCATACTCATATTCTAGGTGCATCCACTGGCGCCCAAAAAACAATGGTCAAAATTATATAAAGAAATCTCTTGAAATTATTGTCTAGAGAACTACCCAAGTAGTAGTATGAACCACAACAAAATATCTCCCTGAGTTTATACCAAGCTGGTTGTCAAGATGTTGTAACCGTTGATAGTATGAAAACTGATGAAAAATCTAGCATAACCAAGAGGGGCACATTCCTGTCCTGCATTATTCATACTAGATTGACTGCCAAGATAAGTAGTTATTAGAGTTAAATCGATTATGGCTGCATTAATCATGGCATTCAAGTTGGAAAAATATGAACAAGATACCTACACATCTCTTTTACTGTAGTATGATTTTTGCTACCTAACATGGAAAAATGTAATAATAAAATCTTGCTCTATTAAATTTCTATTTGCTATATGATTATAAGAGGCACAGAGCTACTGTCTAAAAAGGTGGGTAACTCGAGGCAATTTATGTACAGTGTTAATTTCTGTTGCTCCTAAAAAGCCATAGCTCAGTTTTATCAAACTGCAATTTATAGAATTTCTAAAGGTTATGCAATTTAGGCAAACCTGAGCTCCAAAAAGAAAAGGAAAAAATATGTTTTATCCTCTTAGCTTTCATTGTTGATAAATGAGGGCGATTCTTCCATTTTTCTTTGAAAATAGGTTTCAAATTGATAGATTCTTGATATATTAGCTTTTTATTAGCATATGCTTGCAGTTTGTGGATGCCCAGGATGCATATATCTAAAACTTAAAATATAAAAATTGTGCCATGTTACATATCATAGTACTTTATAGGTAGACTATATTTTGGGTGGGTCAAAACTAGATAGCATTTTTCCTAGCATTTACAAAACATATTCTATTTTTCAAACACTGTATATCTGCTTGCTGGGTGGAAGATCGGCGGCCTGAGTTCAAAACCCAGCACTCTGTGCAGACCATGTTCCGCCTCAGCTCCTGCCAGCCTAGCAGTTTGAAAGCATGCAAATGCAAGTAAATAAATAGGTTCTGCCTACCCTGGTGGGAAAGGTAACAGTGCGCATGTGGCATCTAGTCATGCTGGGCACATGACCACAGAAGCATCCTTGGATGAATGCTGGCTCTTCGGC
>JANHZU010007290.1:29377-39862 GCA_032468055.1 Acrochordus granulatus
ATCCAGTCCAGATGCCTGTTTTTTAAACTTTGTTGCGATGCAATTACCCTGGACGAGTGAGAGTCTTCGCAGACACTGGCTCTTCAGCTACGAAATGGAAATGGGCACCACCGCCTAGAATCAGAAATGACTTAAAGGGGAAACCTTTACCTTTTTTAGTAGTGGTGATAATAAGAACTTCTAATTAAAAGGACAAAGAGTTTACTATTCAGGCAGAAAAAGAATCTCCCAAATGTTAGCATTTAGTATTTTTATTGTTTTGCTTCATATGGAATCTCCTGGCCTACTGTTTCACAGAACATATTTTTTTGTTTTTATGGAAAAACTGTCCTTTCTGCTACCTTTTCTTATGCTAGTAGTAGCCAGTCACACTTTTGTCTGTGTTCCTACTTGTTAACCTATTTCACTTCTTTTGTGTTCTTCTCTCCTGCCAAATCTCCATGGCATCTCTCTGCCCTTGCAAAACTTGGTCTGTTCCCAGAATGAAGTAGACCATTTCACAATCATGTCTTCTTATGCTCCATAACTTTATCAAGGTCATGTATGGTCAGTCACATAGTTAAGCAAGAAATGAGGGCTAAGCATCAGTTACATAAATGTGTCTCTTCACATAGAAAAGTATGCTTGCTTTTTGAATAAACTATAGGTGCAGAGCCCTGAAAAGCCACATGGTAGGGAGGAGAGACATTTGGTCCCAATCCAGGATGATCACAACTCTGATTTGCACTACAGGTATAGTTCTTATACCTGTATAAGATATATGTATACCTTATATAGCAGGGATGCTTTAATTCTATGCCAGTCTGAAAGCACTTTTAAAAAAATGTTACTAATATTTTTTTACATAATATTTAATTCTCAGTCTTCCTAACTAAATCAAGAAAGTAAATTTCAAATGCAGTGTGTCACAAAGAGACAGAAATATTCTGTGGATGAGCAGATAAGGCCAGGACGGAGGAAGAGAATAGCTTTATAAGAAAAAGATGATCATTCTACATAAAATAATAATTTATGTGTCACATTTTGTGAATTACAGCCAGCATACTACAAAAGTATCCTGAGTATAAAAATAAGAATCACTAAAATAATAATATATACTTAAGTAAATACTAATTACAAATGATAAATTTTACAACCATCTTAAAATATTTACTGAACAGTATCTACAAGCATCACACTGTAAAATCACCCACATTTTCAAAAGCTTGGAAGGATTAACAAGGCAAAGCATTTCTTTAAAAATATATGATCAGTTAAAGATATCTCAGGAAGGGCTTCTGGGTTGCAATGTATTATTGGTCTTCTGCCTCCAATGGTCTTTCCTTTAGCTAAAGCATGACTGTTTGAAGCAAACTGAACCAGGTACCTCTAGAAATGGTTAAAAATTCACTATGGAAATTGAGAAAAGTCATTCATACTCCAATTTTAGTATGAGCTTGAGAAAATTGTACAATTTAGCTTCAGAGGAATAGTGCCTGTCATTTGTGGATGAAAAATAACTCTGTGCATCGCTAACTGCAAAAGGATAAAGCTTGTTGGCAATCATTCCTAAATAAAAATTGGGTTGGAGGGAGGGACCTGGACAATAGTGGCTATGGGACAATAGTGGCTGCAGGTGCATTTCCACATATTTTTAGGGTTGGCATCAACAGCAATGAAAATTGATTGATAAACTCCAATCCTATTTTAAAAAAACATGCATTTTGAGTTATTTAACTTTATGTGGCTTCACCAGAAAGTCAGGACACAGTAGAGAATACAGAAATCATCTCTGCTGACAAACCTTTATCTTGTCAATTGCCATAACACTAGGAAAATATGAAGGCAATGACAATCACAATACAGCTGGCCTTCATTGATGCACTTGGGATTTTAAGAGCCTTTTTCATGGAAAGACGTTTTACCCAAAGCAAAAATAGCACATTTCTCATCCCTCCTATCCATTAAAAAACAGTAGCAGCAACAGCACATACCCCCATTGCTACTCTTCCGCCACCCTCCAACATACAAGTTGTTGAGCGTAAAGAAGGGAAGGGTCGCGGCTCCGGCGCTCTGGGTGGGCGTGTCGTGCCGTGTCATTGCGGTGCTGTGTGGCTACCTTGGGAAGGAAGAGGTGGGAGGCTAGCACAACACGTCAGGTTAGTTGAAAGAGGGGAGGAGAAAGCCGCCGCCGCCAGACCAGGCCTGGAGGGGGCGGCGCCGGCGCCGCCGAGCGCACGTAGTGGATGCCTGGCCGCCGGCAAAGGAGCAAGCGACCGCGCTCTGGTACGGTGCCTCTTCTTGCCCGGCCGTCCGATGCTAATGCTGCGGGCACCACTCTCGGGCCCCGGCGCCGGAGCGCTCATGCTCCAGCCCGATCGGGTGGACCTGGGTGGCTGCAGCATGGGTGAACAGGCTGGCCAGGGTGAGAGTCCTCGGACGCTCAAAGCCCCCGGTCGCCGCGAATCAGTCTACAAGATAAGCCGTCGGAGTTCGTCGGAGCTCGGATTCAGAGGCTTGGGCAGCGAAGTCGCTGCCTCCGCTGTGGGCGCAGGTCCCGGCCGCGTGGATCCGCAGGTGATGGAGCCCCCCGCTGCAGCTTCAGAGCTTCCTCGGTCTCAGGGACTCCACGTTGCTTCAGCCTCGGGATCCGCGGGGAGCGAGAGCCCTCCCGAGGCCATCGCGTCGACCCCTCTGCTCTCTCCCGCGGAGAGCCGCCACGATCGCGAACAC
The DNA here is from genome assembly GCA_032468055.1 of Acrochordus granulatus. Taxonomy (NCBI): domain Eukaryota; kingdom Metazoa; phylum Chordata; class Lepidosauria; order Squamata; family Acrochordidae; genus Acrochordus; species Acrochordus granulatus. Next base: position 32,090 of record JANHZU010007290.1, read on the forward strand.
TGGGAACAAGAGAACGAAGAAGCGGAGACCCGAGCTGTGGCCACGTCCCCGGACGGCCGCTTTCTCAAGTTTGACATTGAGATTGGCCGCGGGTCCTTCAAGACTGTCTACAAAGGGCTAGACACGGAGACCACCGTCGAGGTGGCTTGGTGCGAGCTGCAGGTTGGTAAACTGGGGGTCCCTCGGCGCGCGCGCTCACGTTTTCTGACGAGCCGGGTCTCCTGAGGACCTGGGATAGATAGGCGATAGAGAGAGAGGCATGCTGAACTCCCTGGAAATTTATTTGTTTGCAACAAAGCGATTAAGTCAGGGAATATGATGGCATGTCTAAGAAAAAAGAAAGTACATCGAGAGTATTTCTTGCAGGACTGCAGTGAAGGGGAATGAAGGGAAATGCCTCTTGTTTAGGGATACTTGGGGTGACAGTTTTTCTCACAAATTGAAATGGGAGGAGGGGAGTGTCAAATCCTTTTTCCCTGGGGAATATGAATTCAGTCTGCATGTAATGTAGTATTAGTAAAAAAATGAGACCACAGTCGTTTTATTGAGTTGTGGTTTAATCAAAGTCTGAAGCATTTACATCTGTGTTTTTCTCCATGAAGTATTTGCACATCATGTATTTAAGTACTGCACCTAACACATTCATTTTCCTGTCACTTCTATGTCTAGTACTTCTGGTTTTTTAATTTATATTCTTATCAGATGTTTCACAAGCTCAAACAGAGGCAGGTTTGTTCAATTTTTCCCCTGTTTTCAGGAAAAGGTGCATTGAAAATATAGTTGAGTTTCAAAAGTAATGAAAAGAATCCCTCTGTGAGGGAGATGAGCAGTTTTAAAATTTGATAACTAGGAATCAAATAAATAAAAATGAATAGTTAGGCTACTCTAGAAAACTTTAAACCAAGACAGTCAAAATGAAATATTAGAAAGATTATACTGTAAGAATAATAATTCTCCCTCTGGCAAATTATCTTCTAAAGGAGTGTTTAGAGAATTAAGAAATATGAATAGATGACACATGTAGGAAACAGAAGAAACTTTCTGAAAAAATGGAAATAAATATGAGAGCTCCTTACAATTGGACTAAGAAAAGATGGAGTGTCTGAAGCACTGTCTTGAAGATGACAATAAGTAGGCCTGATTCCCTACAACTGGTAAGGTAAAAAGATCCCAACTTCACATCTGAGAGTTATTTGTTGAAGGTTGATAGGTATCCTTGAAGAAAAGCATCAGTAAACACCCTCACTGATGCTTTTCTTCAAGGAAAAGCATGCAGTACTGTAGTTTCTACTGTATTATTTTTGTGGTTAATTCAGCCACTGTTGATGGTTTGTAGTTGTCTTAAAATAATATTTTAAGACTATTCTGGAAGTCCCATTTTACACATATAATTTATTTCTTTATGTGTTCAATCATTCATTTTTTTAAAGTTCTTTCACCCAAAGAAACCCAGCGGTACAATAAAAACAACAATATAGTTGCCAATCCTAAAAGTTAAACAGTTTTTATACAAAAACCTCACAAATTTACTGGAGGAGTTGTTATCCTACAAATACTGATGCATGAAAAATATAGCGATATAATGTATGTAGGTGATGTTTTAATTATACTGATTGTTATTAGTTGACCTTTGAACATAATACTTTGAAGGGATGATGTTTTGAACAACAGCTCCCAGAATTCCTATCCATTGGTCATGCTGTCTGGATTTTATGGGAGTTGTAATCCAAACAACCTGGGGAATATTGGGTAATTTATCTGTTAAAAAAAAAACATGATGAGGAGCTATATTTTCTATACCGTCCCTCCAGGTATGAGGAAGAGGCAAAGAAATGGTGTGGTCAGAATCAAAAGGACCTACAACTTGTGTCCAGTTATAAAAATGTATATCTGGAAGTCTAACTTGGTGACTTTCTTCTTCACTCATAGGCACAAGGTTTCTTTTTCGGTTTTGAGGGACTGATCTTTAGTTTGTATTCATGCAGTCACACTTTTTTTTCAGAATTTAGACCAGGTTTCCACCCAGTTTCAAGAGTGATGTCTGTCTGACACAAACTGATATTTCTTTGAGTAGGACTTTTAGTAGCTTCTGCAAGATGAATTGGAATAAAAGTATATATTGGCAAAACTGTATTTGCCCATGTATTGCCATAGATGAGGAGTGTAAAAAGATGGCAATTGCCCCCTTTCCACCACATCAAGGTTAGTTTCTAGTATCTAGGATTTAACATGGTAGGGTCAGGGAAAGTGCTGAGCTGGTAGCTGTTTTTCATCTTGCTTTGTTGTTGGAAGGATTAATTCATCAGAGTTCAACGTGACTTGCTTGGCAAATCATGTTACATAAAGGTATGGAAGCAAATATATTTTTGTAAGTATCTGGAACTAAATTTTTTGTGTGCATTTATGGCTGGGGCATATGAGAATGGAGGCAGCTTAGAATAGTAAAGAGTAGTTCTAAGAATAGTAAAAAGAATCCTTCAATTTTTAGAAAAATAGTTAAGAGAATGTGATAAAAATATTTTTCTGAGGGTAAATAGTAGGGATAGATCTTAAAGAGAAAGTCTTAGAACTAGAGGTGGCCAAAGTTCTTACTTTTTCCAGCACTAAATCCAGTTCTTTAAAGAATTTATCTAATTTTTAAACATACTTTAAACAAAATTTTGCTTGATTAAGTGTTTGTGGAAAGTTACTATATTATGTAACTAGGGTTAACAGAGATTTTTTAAAAACATAATTTTTATGTCCTATCCATGAAGTCCAGTATAAGAGTTCAACTAAATAACGTGTTTCCATAGTCAGATTATTATTTTAAACAGACATTTCCACTAGTCTGGGTAATAAACTCCAGTAGCAAATTGTATTAGACTTACTACAACTTCCATCATCTATAGCCAGTAGTGGTTGTGCTAAATGGCAACAGCTGTAGTCCATCAGGACTAGACAGCAAAGAGGATAAGAAAAACTGATGTGGCTAATTGAATAAGAGAACTGCAACGAAGATCAAACAAGTACAAATCTCAAATTCACCCTTTACTTCTCTCTCTTTTCCCATCTGCTGCCTAGGAAACATTCCTTTAGCCCCAAAATTCTTGCCTATCCAATTTTTGGCAAGTAAATATAACTTTCACTAAGAAGAATTTCTCTTCAGCTTTATCCATCACCTTCAGTTTTCTTTAATTTCTTTTTCAGTCCCATATTCTCTCCTCCTTTAGAGGAAAGGGAAGACTTTTCTTTCCAGTTATGATTCCTCAGGTTCCTGCTCCTAGTGAGAGCACTTTGGGCACTTTTCCCATTTTCACTTTACTCAAATTCATTCTTACTCTTTTGCTTGGTATTCATAATCTGAGTGCTTAAGAATGTTTCACTATTCTGGCTTTCCAAAGGAACACAGGCTTTCATTTTCTATGCCTTCTTCCTTCTCTAGAAAAAATTGTAATATTTATTTGCATGCTTCCCCTCTCATTGTGTCCTGAAGGGGGTTAAATATATGTGAGCATTTTATTTCCCTAAAGTTCCCTCTCAGTGGGCAATAATGGCTATCAATGTTTTGATGGTCTCATCCTGAATCTCTATAAATAGCTCTTGGCATAAGGACTCTTCGTTAGCTTCCTCCACTTTTAACACTCTGGAAACACCATATCCAGGAATTTTATTTCAGTATTCAATTCCAAACTTCACTATTGTGGAATCAAATATGGAATATCAGAGGGAAAGATCTATACTGGACACTTAGGCTGAGAATGTAGGAAATTACACCTAGCGGGCAAAAGTTTTATAAGTGAATCTATCCTTATGCATAGTCCAAATGGTGAAATACTATGAAAATCTCAGTGTTCTTAAACAATTTGCCTGAGGACAGGAGGAGGAAATTGGATAAAATATGCCAGAATGAAACATGTTATATAGTCATACAGAAAATTAACATGACTGGTCACATGGTAGGTTTTGTCATGGTTATGGGCTATGGCTAAACCTATTAGAAGGCATTCATTCCTTAGATCACAGGATTTAACTAAGGAGACTAGATTATATATTGAGGGTGTGCCTTCGAATATTAACTTGCATTTCATTGATCTCAGTGGGGGACCCATATTTGTCCCTAAACTCACGTTGAAGAAATACTTGCTCTCTTTCCTTATGAGTAGGTAAGGAACATTTTAGATAAATGGATTTTAACAATTGCAGATATAATATAGAGAACAACCATCACCCCTTGGAAAGATTTTCCAGTTATTCACAATTTAACTGTTTTGGAGAAGGAAATCATTATTGTGTAGGAGATAAATCTGTTTCAGTTGAGTTCCAATCTCAATCATTTCTTCTTTTGCTATTTTATTGCTATTGCTGGATAAAAATCACTGTAATTCATAATCTCAACTTTTTAATTTTGCCTATATGGAAATTTCTCCTAAAACACTAAATGGACTGTTTTGTACACAATCTGCTAAGCTACAAAGAAAATTGGTTTGAGTCCTTGGACAGAGTATGCTTATTTCCACAACTCCATAAGGGAATGTCTGACATATACACAAGTACACATACATATTATTTTATTCACCAAACACATGACAATAATTGCTTCTGCTGCTTTTTAAATAATATCTTTCCTTCTATTCATGATTGATTGATCATAGCTCCCTCTATTATTTCAGTACAACTGTTTTAAATAATTCAGCCTTTGTGCAAACTTTATCAAATCTCACATAGACCAGGAGTGTCCAGTTCATTAAAGCTATGACAGATTTTAGACATGTTCTTTTATAGCAAATGTGCTTGCAGCTATTGTTGAAGTAGATTTATGGTTGTCATTTCTACAAGAATATTCAAAAGTTCTTGAATCTGAAGGCAGCCACTGCAATAACCTTATTAAAACTTAGATGATTTGAGGATTCACTACACCATTCCTCTCGGTACAACATGGCAGTTCAACTTTGCCATACGCACTTCCTGTTTTTTTATTCCTGTCTTACTCAACTCAATGTTACCTTTCTCTATCCTGTTTTTCAAAGTCTTTTTAATATCTGTTTAAATCAACTGCTTCTGGTTGAAGCATGACTAAGGTTGATAATTCTTTATTGAAATCCATTCTACATAAGACTGTTTCTGAAAATCAACATGGAGTTACAGTATAGAATTCAGCAGGCTGAATTGCTGGCAGATATTATTAACAGCCAGAAGCGTAAAATATCAATGTTCACTAAATGCTAATAAGCTTATCAGTGCCATTCTAGATGCTGATTTTGATCTATACAGCCTACAACTGATGTCCAAAGAGTGAAGATATTTAAATGTTTAAGATTCTGGAATCCATTTACTGCTTCTGTTTAGTAACTCTCTGCCTTTGGCTCTTATTCCATCCTGTCAAGAATATAGGTCTGCACATGAATTCCCATTTCTTTTTACATCCAAAAAAGTGAATAACTTTATTATTTGCCAAAATTGTCCAGTTTTGATTTTTTTAAAACTCAGGTAGAAGAGTTGCATTTGCCTTCTTTAGGATTAACAAATGTTGAATTTTGTTTTACACCCTGGAATTCATTGCTGTCAAGGTCTACCTCACTTTCCTGCAACATAGAGTCACAATTGGATTAAGTCCTTATCTGCAAATGAGGTAAATGTCCTTGAAGTCATTAAAATGTGCAGATAGTGCATCTGGACAAGAACACCTGAAACTGAGTGGACCTTGATGACTTCTCCCACATTCTGCTCTTGCTGATAGTTGCTTCATAGACAACTATGAGCTTTGATGATTGTTTGTGGAGGAAAGGGGGAAAACATCTTTATATCAATGAAGCAGAGTTAGGTATAGATATAATTGTTTCTGCGAATCTGCATTCAGCTAGTGTACTTCATATTCTTTGCCATCCTGTTTAGTACATTTATAATTTGACCTTTAAGAATAAATGCAATGCTTTTCAGTGGTAATAACTATTTTTCCTGGGGAGGAATTAGAATGTAGAATAGATAACAATTAGAACTTTAAATAGGCAAGTTCTGTGACTCAATCCTGCCTGAAAGTGACATACTGTAACCTTGAAGCCTTTTTTCTTTACTTCATGGATGTGGAGTCGAGGAATTACTAGGTGTTCATTTATACTCTGCATATAGTCAAAACGAACGATTTCTTTCTCATGAGCTAAATTGATATCCACAGTCCTTCAACCAGAAGAAAACTGTAGGGAATAACATTTGCTGGCCCCACTGAAATAAGGCAAGTTTTGACAGATGACTAAACCCATTAGTCTGGTTTGGTGCAAGATTTTCATGCAGGTGTGATCTCTGGGCTTCTTTCAAACTAAGGATTAGCTCTAATATTATTATAGAATAGAGTTAAACCCTTGCACAAAATACTTGCATTCAAGAACAGCAGATCAGAGGCCTTTTGAATCACAGTTCTATTTATTTGGTAAGGGAATTGTTGGATGTATATATTGATAGGTACCTGGCTTTAGCCTAAAACTGGCCTGATTTCACTGACAGACTGAAGAATTGAATTGAATAGGAGCTACAGGCCATAGTAATCTCCAATGATGCTCTTCAGGTTGCAGATGTTTTGCAGGAAGCCAACTAAAAATTTAAAAAAACTGACCAAGATATCTAATAGCTTTTTCTTTCTTTCTCCCTTTCTTTCACATAAATCATTTCCTGAATTGGACAGAAACTTCTTGTACAAACAAGGATTTTCTATCACTTGTTCTTTTTTCTTTTTTTAAAAAAAACTCTGTTCCATCCTATTTTTTCCTTGCAGTTGTTTATTACATTGCCTATTAAAATATCTGTGGTCAGTAAACCACAAACCTGAACTATTGGTACCCAGACTCTTCATCCAAAATGGACTGTCTATTTCTGGTTTCCAGATGTGAGAATCAAGCAACAATTTTATGGCTGTCTTCTTTTGTGGGGTGGCAAAAGAATAGGCAAGAGAAATAGTGAAGACATCAGGAGTAGGTAAATATTTACTGAAGCTGGCTATTTTCTTGCAAATTTTAAAAGGAAGAGTTGAATGCTTTTGTGGTTCCCAAGAGAAAGGAAAATAACTCAAGAGTGAGGTGGTAGGATCAGAATCAAAAGGATTCAATAAATACATTCATAAATGCAAACATTACAATTATGGAGTTCCATCACTTTAAAACAAAGTTGTAATTATTTCTATGTACTTAAGTTGCCAGACTTTTTCAATTACTGGATGCTTTGGTTGGGTGGGTGATTTGCACATCAGCCCCTGTGTTATTTAATATTGATTTACATGCTTGAAACTTAAAAAAATAAGATCAATAATACTAAACCAATAAATAATATTATAGATATATGTTTTCTTCCTCATAACTTGTTTAATTCTAGTTAAGGCCTTGCCTGGGACTGAGAACTTCCGTGAAACATTTAGAGAATAGTATTTCCAAGAAATAAGGAAAAACGCCAGGAGTGACTCTGGGTTTCCTTAATAATCTGGGAAAAGAGGTTGCAAACACCAATGCATTATGTAAAATGTGTGTTAATTCATTCATTCATTGCAATATAATTTGTATGCCATAATTCCCAATCTTTATTATGTCAAATATTCTGCTTGTTTCTCCTTTCTTTAACTGCAGCTACTCTACTTAGGGTTCTTCCACAATTTTAGTGATGCCATCATCTCAATTATGAGACCTCTAGGTAGTGCGAATGGGCAGATTGATTCTAAAATGAGAGAAGGGGGATCCCATAGCCATAAAAACTGCCCTCAACATATCAGGGGTTTATGGAATGAGAAGTAAAGCTAGTGTATATGCAAGA
>JANHZU010007291.1:7778-21743 GCA_032468055.1 Acrochordus granulatus
ATAGTTTCTATTTAGTTATTAAACTCATTGTTCCTGGGATATAGGGAAGGTCAAGAAGGTAGGTTCAGCCTTCCAAACCAAAAGATTCAGCCTTCTTGCTTGCTCACTACATTGGCAGGAAGATATGCTACCTTTCACTGCTCTGCTGTCTGATGGTGGTGCTCTGTGGCAGAAAGAGCAAAAGGAGGAATTCGGAAGACCCCGAAGGAAGAGGATGTACTGAAGCACCCGCAAAGACTTCACGTGAAGAGAAAAATAGGAATCTAGGAAGTTGTCTTATATCATCAAATTATCTGATCATTTATTATTGTCAGCAGCTATAAACAGCAACTTTGCAAAGGTGTTTTATAGCCCTAGCTGTTAAGGGAACAGAATAGAAACCAGGAGGTTGTGAGTTCTAGTCCTGCCTTGGCCTTGAAAGCCGGCTGGGTGACCTTGGGCCAGGCAGTCTCTCTCAGCCCAACCCACCTCACAGGGTTGCTGTTGTGGGGAAAATAGTAGGAAGAAAGTGTATTAAATATATTCTCTGCCTTGAGTTGTGTATAGAGGCAGAATATAGATAAACAGACAGACAGACAGGATGGACCTGGGAACTTCTCCATAGCACAACTATTTTCAACAAGCCTCCAGTAATGGAAAGACTGCAGTATGTTATCCTTGGAGATGCTACTGTACATTTATTTTTCTTTCTGTTGATTTCAATGGAGAAAATAAGTGAAACAATGAAAAAGTGGAGATGGGAGGAACAGTGAAACATCACTCATTTTTTGTTCTGTTGGCACAGGCACAGCAGGCCATAAAAAACAACAGGTCTTTCCAGCATTCAACGATTTCCTCCTCTCCTAATTGGATTTCTCTGTAAAGGAAAACATAAGTCTGGAAATGCATAATACTCAGTGATAAATGAAGGCCAAATTACACGCATCCGGTTTTCAATATTCTGTAATTTAACGCTGTTTTCTCTTCTAATAAATCTTTCTATTCAGATCTAAGAATCTTGCTTTCTTGGTTTTAAGCTGCTGGAAAGGGCTTGAAAATTTGCTTCAAAATGTAAAATTTAAGATTAAGCCGGTTAGTTGTATCTTATCTCTGGTGTGACTTGTCTTTTCTCCAAGCAATGAAGAAAGGGCTGAAACTTCTTGTCATATGCCTCCATGCTATATGGTCAGAAGGTAGTATTATTTACCTTATTTTCATTCTTTACTTATTGATCTTTTCATCACCAGAAAAGGCAGCATAAATGGTGAGAGCCCTATCTCTATCATATAATGAGCTTAGCAAAAAGATAATTTGTGTGGTATCCCTGGAAGATTACTGGTAGCAGCAAGAAGAGGAGCAAGTGAAAAAAGTCACCAGCTTCAACTTGCATATAAAAAAGGGTGGGCCTTCCATTGCCTGGCAATGCCTATCCTAGTTGAGGATGGTCTAAGTTGGACTAACCTGACCACAATCCAAAGCAAGAGATAGGGCCAGTTTGTACACTCCTACAGAGTTTCTACAAAAGAACATTTGAAATTTTCATCCTTCTAACCCACAGCTGCTCCACTACAGATTGCCACTCTACTGACAATGTCACCTTGCTCTCCTCATATAAAAAATTAATACTATAGTGAAGGGCAAAGACAGATTTATACGGATTGCCTCCTATTTCTGGCAACATCATGAAGACATCATACAAAAAATAGTTCCTGGGGCATATTCATGCCACAGTTAGGGATTCGTGAAGATGAGCCCTCTGATTCATTCAAAAAGTTCTTAACCCAGCTCTCAAAACCACAGTCAAAAGACCCAAGAGTGTTTGCCTCTGTCAAGAGACAGCTAATCTTAGCAGGGCTGCTTCAGAATAATCTCTGAAATGAAGCAGGCCTGATCAGAAACATCATCTGTGCACAGCTGGAGTCAGAGACCATGGGTATTTAAGAATCAACTTGCTTGTGAAGCTTCTTAGGGATTCCTGTTTAAGAATTCTTAGATCCAGAGATCATCCTTGGAATTTGAATGATGTTGTCTTTGATTCTCTCTAGTTTGGTTCCTTTGGGTGCTTCCTGGTTTGTGAATTTGCTTGTAACTGTATGAAATTTTGGACTCAGTTTACAACTTAGATAAGAATGTCAGATTTACTATAATCTTAATCTAGGCCAGCACTATAGTTGGGGAGGTCTTAGATTTCTTTTTATCATATTTTAAAAATGCCTTCACAGAAGGACTCTGGGCTATGTACAATAAAATATTAAAGAGATAAAAACAGTGCAGAAAATTTGAAAGCGGCAAGGAGTGTTAAAATTGATTAAAAGGTGGAGAAGGGCTTCTAGGGCATCAGCCAACCAACCCCATAGCTGTGTGCTCCTCTGTGTGCCCCAAGCAAGGCTGCAGAGCCGTGAGTTTTTATGCCTTTCTGGAAGGCTAGGAAAATCAGGGCGGAGGAGTGTTCCACAGAGCAGGGGTAGATGCACTGAAGCCCATTAATTTTAGGAGTACTATAAAAAACACAGTCATGTTACAGTGTTTTTTATTGCTCATTGCTTGATTGCTTGGTTCTTAAGGAACAGAATTAAACAGCTTACAGTACTGCGGGGGAAAAATGCTCAACTTTTATTTTCAGATAATGCTGATAAGAAATCTGTGCTCTAAAGAATCCATTCTTTTATAAATCTCTGTTAACTATGTGATTAACAGTCATGAAGGGGTTTGAAATTAAATAATAGCCTTTAGGGACATTGTTTAATTATATTAATTGTACCATCAAAAGTTGTGGCAATAGTTTCATTTAAATCATGGAAGAGTTTTAGCCATATGCTACTAAACCAATCATAATTCATTTCCTGTGTGCTATATTTACTTTTAAAAACAAATACAACCAAAAAACTGGAAATACAAAATCCTTAAAAAAGATATGGGAATTAGATTTTAAGAGAGAAATAAGATCAGGATTGAGACAAATATGGAAAAAAAAACCCTAGGATCCTTCTCAACAACTTACCACAAATAACACTTAGATTTTATACTGTTGACATATCACTCTAAATTTTTAAACCTAATGAAAACCAGTATAAATACATGTTGGAAGGGTTGATGAGGCAAAAATACTTTTTGTATGCCCTGGTCATGTAAATGTTTAGATATAGTGCTTCAGGAAAGTGTATTATGACTTATAGAACAAGAAACATATCTAAGTCTCTTGCCATTATTTTCTGGTAAGACTAGAAATCTGAAAGTAAGACACTACTAATGTATTTATTGATTAATTAATGACTAGCAAACAAGAAACCACAAAATATAGAAAACATGTAGAAGAGGCATCTAAGAATGGAACTGAGAAAGCCTCAGTGGAAGAATTAACATATCATTTGAAACAACTTGAATGAAGAGACAAATGTTTGTTTCCATTATTTTATAAAATCATTACTGTACTGAAAAAAAACCCACAATCAACCATCTAAATCACATTATGAGAGACTGTGAAAAATACAAACTTTGTGAATGCAATACACTGGTGTAACGTCTTTGCTTTGTAGGACATTAAAATGTATTGGCCTGAATCTGTGGAACATTATTGTCTATAGAGCTGTTAACATAATACAATATTATTATTGAGTAAAAATATGACATCATGGTAATCACTAGGGCGAGGATTTCTGTGACCTAAAAATATTAGAAATATGCAAGCATTTATGACCTTACATCATTTAAATATGATCAATAAAACCAAAATTATGACTTTTAAAGCAAAAATATGACTTCACAATTTTTTTTAAATTACCGCCCAGTTTTTAAAATTCTGTGCTTATATACGCACACACGCAAATTAAAAAGTTTATTCTTCTTCACTTCCAGTGCAGAAGTGCTAGTATTGAAGGAATCAGAATTTGAACATTTTGAGAGTAAAATGGTCATTCCTGGATTAGTTTTCATCAACAGCAGAATTGCATTGGATGACCAATGCTCAATTTGTTCTTCTCAGCCATCATGGGGTCATTAGCAAGACCAATGTTTTTCCACCCTGGAAACTTTAAGACTTTAACTCCCAGAATTCCCCAGCCAGTTGAAGGCCACATATCATAAAGTTGCCAAATGCTGCGCAATATTGACTGAGGATGTTGGGACCAGGAATTCAATACATTTGGAGCACTAGGTTGTGGAAAGCTGACCTGAAAAGCAAATAGGATTTGAAATCACCTGATTTCTCCAGTTATTTGTGATACAAGGAAGTCACCAACACAGCATCTATCTTGACTCAAAGGGAGTTTGAATCAGGAATGGAAAATTCCAAGTATGGGATAATCGGACACTTTCCCTTACAAGTCTGCTTTCAGTTATGAAACAAAATATAGTCATAAGTGACAGGAAAGGAAATGATTTTTCCTTTTTATTGAGTCTGCCAATAATCTAGAAAGGAAATTAAGTCAGAGGGAGAAGGGAGAAAAGACAAATATTTGGAGGTCTTTTGACTGCTAAAGCTACTGATGGCTGAAAAGTTTGTTTTTAAAAGATTGAGAGTCTGTTCAACCGTCAGCGCAATCCATTGCCATTTGGATTTAAGTTCTGCTTGTTCAGCTGTTTATGAAATGCTGACATCTTGTTTTCATCGTTCACACAACGAACCTGTGCACACACAAACATTTTTTAAAAATGGGGTTTATGGTCCTATTATGCTCATGACTTTTTCTTCTTGTGAGACAGCTTTCTTTCCTTTGGTCTTTTGTTCCAATTTCCCCGGTTTTCTCTCTCCTTGTCTGGCAGAGGCCTTCCTTCCTCTTTGCTCTTGCAAAGAAAACTTGTCTGCCCGCCTACCAACTGCTTGCTTGTATGCTGTGTTTCCCACTCCTCACTTTGCAGAGAGACCCTTGCAGAAGGCAGCCAGACCAGGCATTCCTTGACAGTGAATGTCTCCTTTCTTCTCTTGGGCAAAGCCAGCATCCTGGCCTGTCTTCCCTGATCAAGTCTCATCTCCCCACTGTGCTTCCTCGGAGATCTTGGTATCATCTCAGAAGCAGACTCCAGCCTGGGATGAAGGAATGAGTGGGGCTTCCTTGAGTGGCACCACTCAGCACGATGGTCCTCAAGTGCAACCAAGCCCTGCTTTTTTCAGAAGATTTGCCAGGTTGGGCCATGATGAGTTGTGAGGCTCCCATTTCCAAGTAATCCTCTTTCTGGAGTGCTTCCCACATCCCACCTTGCACGTCTACATGTGGTTTAATACCCAGATTTTGCTTGGCAGTGTCTTCAGCACCATCATGTTATTTTTTCAGACCAGTATGGTAAAGTGGAATGTGAAGCATACAGATTTTGCAAAGAGGTCTTGAGGTTAAGGAATTTTTGTCTGAGTGCTAATTCCACGCAAAGTGTCACTTAGGCACTAAGAAGCTTTTTAGCTAATTAAGGCACTTGTGAGCAGGCACACCTGCTTTATAGTGAAATATATCAGGGGAAGATTTGCTAGACAATAGGGAGATTGTTGGACGTTGTTTGTATTGTGTTTGTGCTGCACACCAAGGATGCTTTGTGTTATCAAGCTACAGTTGGAGACAGAATTCTGGAAGAAGATAAAATGAGCATCTGAGGACCCAGCAGGACCAGGAAAGGAGCAGTGCAGAGCAGCTTGGCCAGTGAAAAGGAGAGAGTTTGCATTTGGAGAGGACAGTCTAGGAACCAGTGAGAAAAGCTTGCTAAGAGGCTGGAATTCCCCCAAAGGCTTGGGAATTGAGTTGTTTTTCTCTCTTTTCTGTTCTCCCCTGTAAATTAAAAGCATGCCCAGAAACAAAGATACAGTTGAACTGTGTAATAAGCTAAGCATAAGATGAAATGACTAAGGATGCACAAAGCCTTTTACTTGAAACCAGTCAGATAAATGGGCCAAGGATCTAGTCCTTCCTCAGCCATGGCAGGACACTTGGTAATTTTGGACCAATCATACAACCTAACTCACAGGTTTAAGAAGGCAAAATGTAGGGGGCAGCGCTGTATATTGCAGGCTGAACTCCAGGAAGAAAGGAAAGATATAACTAGCAAATCAGCAAGTAATAGACATTTGATAGTCAAGAGTAAAGAAAGGTGTTATAAAGGTGCACTCAGGGGCAGTTTATAACAGCTGCACATTGTACAGCAACAAGGAATTGGCCATTTCTGGGGGGAAAAAAGCATCAACTGTGTGGGCATGTCATTAAATCTGCATCCCTCCCAAGATTTGTGGATTTCTTTCCCAGAAAAACAGTTTTCAGGAAGATAACTCACTCTTTCTCATAAATAAGCAACACTGCTTTTGTGCCAGGGATTTCAACAGTTTCACCCCTTCTGCTTGGTCTTTTTCATTCTTCCAGGATACATTAATTTTCTTTAAAGCCTTCAAATTATAGCCAGATTTCTGCTGTCAATCACTCCAAAGCAGGTCTTGTTTAAAGATCGTTCAGATTATATGCATTCTTGTTAAATGACTTCCTTCTACAGCTCTTCGTTTCAAAAAATAGAAAGTGGCTCTGTTCCGAAGTTTATCCGAAGGGCAGCCAAATGCTAAATTATGCTGTAAGCTCTTGAATTGAGGAGCTATATCAATCAATGCTTTTTTTCTGGGGAGATACATTTAGAATATGAGAAAGAATGCTCTCCTCTCTCAGCAGACACACAGGTCACCTCGTCATTGTCTTCTCTAATAGAGTTAGAAATATGATTGAGATTCAAATAGAACTGCAAAGTTTGAGATGTATATGGCCCCACTCCAATAATATTTAAAAGGTCCTTGAAAATCTGGTTAGTTCCTATGGTCTTGGACTGGGGCGGGCAAGGATTATTTATTTATTTATTTATTTTCTTGAGCTGCCCCTCTCAATTAATGACTCCGGACAGTTTACAATAAAAAATATAGAAATATCAAATATAAAACAATAACATCAATAAAATCTAAAATAAACATACATAATAACTGTGCGTGGCAGCTGACATTTGGGCTAACAATATGACCAAGAAACAGGGCCCTCATTACATTCAGCACCCCAGGCTGATAACATAACCAGGTCTTTAAGGCTTTATGAAAAGCTAACAGGGTTCAGGCCATTCTGATTTTGTATGTTTCTGATTCTGATTTTATATGTTAGTTTTGTATCTAGGCCCCTCTAGATACATATCATTCTTTTCTTGGCATTCATTTCTTACGGTTATAAAGATATATGTCACCCAGAGTCTTTATGAAGTTGGGCAGCTATCTGAATTAAATAAACAAATAAATATTTGTACAAATGTATGCATACACATTTAAATCAAAATATATAAAACTATGTCCCCTTTATGGGTAGGTGGTGTTCTAATGTAGAGTAAGAAAAAAGACAACTAAGGGGATAATCTGTAGAAGGCTTAGAGAAATTACACTCTTGTGTTCAGAAAATAGGACACTTTTTTTAAAAAAATGCATCAATTTAAGAGTAGCAGTCTTGTGGAAACCAAGTGGCAGCCAAAACAATGAATCATCTTGAACGTACATAAAATCTGCCATTTCTAACCAGGGGACATTTATACCTGCTTGTCAAGCTTAAAGCTCCCATCTTCCCTCTCTGTTAGCCTTCATTATTTAAAGCAAGGTTAGGGTTAGGGTTACCTAACCCTAACCCTAACTTTAAGGTGTGAACATATGAACTTCCGGTATATTCTGGGAGCTGAAGTCCACACATCTTAAAGTTACTTAGGTTGGACACACCTGATCTAAAAGGAGATTTAAATCAGGCAGTCCTTCAAGGAAAAATATCCCTCTCCAACTGTGCGCCTTCCAAGCACTGCAAATTCTTCAGACCAGGCTGCTGACCAGGATAGTGGAAGCTGCAGTCTAAGCCATCTCAGAAGGAGATCCTGTGAGACAAGACTGAAGTTGAGGATACCTTTGAAGAGTGATTACTGCAGGTAGAAAAACCTGCAACGTTTTGGGTGGGAGCAGCATTGCTGCTTGTAGCCAAGTTTTAGAAGAATTCTCTGAAGCACCTGGGAGTGAGGGCCTATTAATAACCAAAAGAGAGCAAGTTTGGTGAAGTGGTTAAGGCACCAGGCTAGGAACCAGCAGACTGTGAGTTCTACTCCTGCATTAAGCACCAAGCCAGCTGGTCGACTTTGGGCCAGTCTTCTCTCTCAGCCCTAGAAGGAGGCAATACAAGCCATTTCTGAAAAACCTTGTCAAGTAAACTGGAGGGGCTCGTCTAAGTAGTCACCAGGAGTAAAAAACTGATTTTAAAGCACAAAAGCAAAGTAAATTAAAATATAAGAATAAACTTAAAAATAGAGTATGAGTGGCTATATACATTTGAAAAATAAGTAAATATGTACTAATGTTTGGTTACTAATTCTATTTTATTTTTGTTTGCAAGGCATATCAATCTAGGGATTGCCATAGGGTATGGAAAAAAATTCAGGACAGCAGCCATGACATTACAGTTGAAGCTATGCCTGTTTATTATGTGAATCACATAATTTTGGCAGAAATTTGATTACACAATTCTGTCTATCATCTTGATATTTTTGATCGTACACTTTGGACACCCCTGAACTAATTCATTGTCATAGCCTTTATGGGAGTTCAAACAAAAATTAAAAGCAAGTTACGTGTGTCTAAAAAGAAACTGCAAGCTACACAACAGATGACAGACTTGGATTTTGTGTTATAACCCCTTTCCTGGAAAACAAGAGTCACAAAGCTCTAGGCCAAGTCTGAGCAATCCCTTAGCCTACAAGTAGCTCTCAAAACTTTTTGTAGTATGGCTTTTTGAAAACAAAGCAATTCTATGTTGATTGGAGAGAAAGAAGTACGTTTTACCTGAAATAATTAACTGTGAATTGAGAAGGCATCTAATATTCAAAATGGGAAGTTTTTTTTTAAAATAAGGAATTAGCAAAGACTTACCAACATCATGGTTGCAAAGACTGCCTGTGTTGCAGACTGGCCTGAGTTTAACTGCTGGTGGGAAGGTTTTATTATCTGGTGAATTTACCCTTTTTGGAATTATCAAACAGAGCTTTTCTAACTTTTGTTGTCTTCTTTGTGCCGCTCTTCTTAGCTTATTGCCATCCACTTTTGTCCCCCTCCCTTTCTTTCTCTTCCATTCCCTTCCAAATCTAGCTATTCCTCATCCCTGCCCTGCTCTGATCTTTTGTTCTTTCTGGCTGTTTCTGATGGAAGAAGAAATGGGAGTGAGAGGGCATGCGCATATATATTTTTCTTTGTGGGTGTTTTCTAATATTGCTATTTTGTTTTAAATTTTCTTGTATCTATGAATGGTGAAAGTAGCTGAGATTCTGAAACTTCAGCCCAGATTGAATGTGCCATGCACAAAACACGTCATATGTTTGAAGAGTTTGTAGCCTATATATTATCTACCACTGAAAATTACCATTAAAAAGTTGCGTATGTTAATCTTGCAGTGAAAAAAAGGATCACAAAAAGATTGATGTTCTGTCTATTGTGGCTATGATTAAATCTTTATGGGGGCGAGCAGCATGAATATTGCCTTGGGAAAATGGCAACTTGCTCTCTGCTTTACTTTTTAACAGGAAAAAAAATCCACATATAGGTGCACATTGTGGGAAAGTGCAAAAAGTACTGCTTTTCATGGTTACCATGTAAGATCTGAAAGGTTTGCACCATTTTGTACCTGATGAAATGTACGGCCTCTGTCTGCAGCTGATGCCCATTAATCTCACAACAGGGAGCAATGAATTGTGAATTGTATATTTTCTTCTTGCCCAAAAAAGGGATGAAGAATTATTAGACATGTAACATAAAAAGCTATGACATGAATAGGCAACCATGGGAGCTGAAACCGGAGAGGGGAATTTGAGAACTTGGATGAACCTGTCTTAGACCATTGGCAATAATCTCCCACAAAACAAGACATCTCTTCATCCAACCCTTAATGGGGTTTTAGGGTGGCTCTCTTAGGGAATGGCATGGACACCTGCAGCTCTGATATGCCTGCCAATCTGATTTCCAGTCTACATCACTATTGATTTTTGGTTAAGTGTCAACAACTCTCTTTTGGTTGAGATACTGGACCATAGAATTATCTTTTCCATGTTTACTCAGGTGTCAGACAAATGGGTCTTATTTCCCAGGAAGTGATCATGGAAGCCTGACAGTAATCTATGCTTGTAACTTACTCAGCATGACCCAGCAATGGGGAAACAAAATTGTTTGCTTACATACTAATCCATGCTTTGTTTGCAGTTGCATGATGTCAGTCCATTTTGACAAAAACATGGAATGCCCTATAGTTAGGTCACTCATGCCATTTTGAGCATGGTTGGTAACAATACAACTATGAAAATAATAGGTAATTAGAAGTGGTTGGCCAACATGTACACTTTAAAAGCAGCATTTTTATACTAACTTTCCTGAGAGAAAGACTTGCTATCTTCTATACAGAACTTGTACTTCTTTGTCCTGCAATCACTTTATTTTCACTCTAGCTCTTTCATTTCTTTCCTTTTCTTTCATGTCCACTTTTCCTTAAGATCCATTCTTGATTGTCTTAAGAAGGGGTTTGCCGCAAGTCAGAAACTCTCATCTACCATATGTACCGAAGAATATGTTTAATCTGAGTATCTGAAATTGGGTCTCCAAATGAGCCAAGCACTTTCTCATTTCACTCACTCCTTCCCATTACTTAACAGAATTTTTTTCCCCTTGTCACATTAATTTAGACTGTTGTTCATTAGTCCCACAAAATTATGGTTCTTCTATTATCACTGTTCAATGGAGCTTGATATGCTTGATATGCAATATCCTAAGAAATAGAGGTTGTTTGGACCAAGCAGAAGGCCTGCCAGGAGGTCCTGTGAAACTGAAGGATCCTCAGATATGCCATGCTTTTCCCACATGCCAATTCAGGAAATGTTGATTTAAATAACTAGAGGATTTTTAAAATAAACTGTTACAAAACAGGATGTCTTTCCACCCAGCAACGTATTTGGATGTACAGTGTGTGTCTTAAGATTGCTCTGTTAATAGTAAGAATGATGTGAATTGATCATTGTGTGATTGTTCTTCAGATAAAGAACTGCTCTGTGTAAAGGAGAACACATACTTGGGCAATGAAGCTCAGGAAGTGAAGTTCTCCTTTTCATATTATTTATATCATATCACTGCAGTTCTGCACTTTCCATACCTGTTTTCCTGAAAGAATTACAGAGCTGTCCAATCTAGGACTGGCCTACTTGAAAAAAAGTTGCTTCACAGAGCATTCTTAAAGGCCATGTTTAAGCCATTCAAACATTTTGCTTCATGGCTGAATCTGGGAATGGTGTAATTAATACTCGATTTATTTTTATTATCTTGTTTTCATTTCAACTATGGTTTGCTTTCTACATTGTGTCATGTGCATCCATTTTTTTATCTATCGAATTTCTTTGGAATTTCAAGTATTCCATCCATATTCATACTCAGAAAAAATAAAATTCAAAGTGCATCATGATGATACTTATGCCTCATGATCTTATCCTTTGCAGGGGATTCTGCTTTGCCTGAATCTGCCCAAGATTTTTTGAGTGAAAAAAAAATGACATTCATGGAATTTTCAGCATGGCACAAATGGTTATGTTTGTCATAACTTGGGTGAAGCTTGGTTTTCTCTTTTTCTATATGGATATGTGTGATTATTCAGTTGGTAATTATATCTGCTTGTTTCTTTCTGTTTATCTTTTAGATTCTGGAGAAGAGAATACCATTAAATGACACATGGCCGAGCTCACCATTAGGAGAAAAAACTCAAAAGACCTTCATTGAAAGAAGAGGAAGAAAAACTGGAATTGATGTTGTTTGTGAGAAATCCTGTATACTATGCCCATCTATTCATTTCAGTTCAATTTTGTAGCCTTTTTCTAATTTTTTAAATTTAAAGGTGGAAATTCAAACTTTATGCAAAAAATAAACTATAATTATTCTGAGGAGAAAGCTTTTATTCACAAATAACCCATTATTGCTTTTAATCAAGGTTAATTCATATGAGCAAATACATAATTATTCCACCCTACCAGATTAACCATACTATAGTTCTGCTTCTGTCAGAGGTTCTTCAATTCCACTGTCGAAAAAAAATAATATTCCTTTCGTGGCAATGCTGACAACATTCAATTAATGAGCAGAACAAGGCTATCTTACTGGGGAGATGGGGAGATTTGGCTATCAGGACAATTAACATATTTATCAACATAACAGGAAAAACCAAAGCAAAGATTTTCTATTGCTGCCTCGAGTATGGAAGCCAGTCTACTAGTCACAGAAAATCCTTCTTGGCAAGCCTCTGGCATGCCACATTTTCCACCATCACCACTAATATAATGCCATTTCAACAAATATGACAGGAGAGATTGTGATTGTGTTTTAGGAACATAGTGGCAGCTAAGTATCATCCCAATGGCAGATTGCCTGCTGAGTCAGCCAAGTGGCTTCCATGGGCATCCCACAGTTAAGTTCTGGGAAAGACAACAAAATTCTCTAAAATTCTGATTCTTCTAGGCACTTTGTTGCTTTGATAACAAAATAAATTCTAGGGTTATACACACTTCAGAACTGATTCAGAAGAATTGCTTTGGATATTGCATGAGTGCTGATTGTGCAATCTGGCTTCTTTAGGCTTTGTATGAATCTGAAAAAGATGCCTCTAGCTTGAGAAGTCAACTTTTTAATGGGAATTTTAAAGCTGCTGCATCAAAGATCCCCTCCACCCCAGGTTCCTGAAAAAAGTTTAAAAAAAACAAAAGAACAAAACAGTTGGCCTGAATTAACAAACATGTCATCCAAATATGTAGTCTTATTAAAAATATGAGAGACTCTTTCGTTAAGTGGGAAAACGCAAGGAGCCAGAAACCAGGAGACTGTATGATTTTGGGCCAGTCCCTCTGGCTGGAGCTAGGCAGGGTTCTTAGCCTTTCTCTATTCAATTCTGAACAATCTGTTTTCCAGATTGCACTGGCTCTTAGCAATATTTTGATTATGATAAGAACAACAAAGGGATTTCCATCACCTTAAAGACTTAGAAGATTGTTTTTGCTACAAAAGTTCTAAATAACTGTAGAAGATGATGTTGGTGTGACCTGTCTAAATCACTACTGGATCCCACAGTATATAAATACATTTGGGTATCTAATTGTTTTAATAAAACAAAAAATAATTGCTTTTCTTCTACAACTTAAAATGTAAAAACTAAAACTACATACAAAAAAGAAATATATAATACATACATATAATACATAAACAAACAGAACAACACACACATAAACTAAATACAAAACAATATATATATAAAACAACACTAATATAGTATTCCCAACTTAACTCTGTATCTAATCAAAAAAGAAAAAAGCATGTTCCCTCATACACTATAATCTCAACGGAAATCTAATTAATATAATCATGCTTATTCCATAATAAAAGGAAATTCGAATTAACTTATTCTACTATTATTCACATTATAACTTTCCTCTATCATACTCTATATTATATACTATGTTTAAACTACCCTTCAGTTTATGATCCTAATCCATTCAATCTTAATACTTCATCCTAACCACAACACAATATTTCTTCTTGTTATATAAATTTTAACATTAACCTTTATTCCACTAGTCCTTCTACAAAGACCTTTTATTACATTTGTCCAGCAGAAAGTCCCAGAACAGCTTCCAAAAGGTCCAAAACTTCTTTAGATTATTATCTCTCAGGAGGGTTGCCAGTTTTGCCATCTCTGCCAGTTCCATTTTAAAAGTCATTCATCCACTATAGGAATTTTTCCTCTTTCAAATTTTGGCATAAACCAATTTCACTGCAGACATCATATACAAAAATAGCTTTTTCTACCTAATTTTAATAGATACATGGGGACACAGAAGTATTTAGTTGTGACAAAGTGTTAAATTAAGATAATCTAAACCAGGGGTGTCCAACCTTGGCAACTTTAAGATGTGTGGACTTCAACTCTCAGAATTCCTCAGCCAGCT
>JANHZU010007291.1:21843-38302 GCA_032468055.1 Acrochordus granulatus
ATTGGGGAAGAATGGCTTCAGCTGGTATTGCAACAAAGTTTAAAAAACAGGCATCTGGACTTGCGATGCAATTACCTTGGACGAGTGAGAGTCTTCACAGACATGTTCAGCTGGTATTACAAATCTAGTTGACAAGGTGGGGTTTCTGAATATTGCAAGAATTTTATTTCTCTCCTTCTTTTGGGAGAGAATCTTACATTTAAACTTTCTTTCTACAAAGCAAATATAGTAAAATAAAATAAATTTGAGGCATCCTTTTTACAGGGCAAGTCAATGAACCAGTGTCCATTCTTGACAAATGAATACATGGTATACAGAAACATGTACTAATTTGTCTATTTTGCTACAAATATAATTTTAACTCATTTCTAATTATTGACTACTATAATTCATTCTGCATGGAGCTGCCCTTGTAGACATCTGGAAGCCATCTGGTCCAGATTACAGCTGTATATGTGCCCAGTGGTTGATTGTGGTATTGCAACATTATACTTCTGCTGCATGAGTTGCACTGGTAGTGTTTACTCAGTGCAACTCAAGGTGCTAATTGCCACCTAGGAAACCCTATATGGCTCAGGGTCCAGATGTTTCTAAAAGCTTCCCAACTGGGAGTTGCCTGCTGAGAGTCCCCATTCACTAGGAGTGAGGTATGAGGGGGGACAGTTGGAGGTGTTCCCGGTGGTACCCTTCTCAGAAACAGCTTGCCCCCTGAAGCATGTATAATCTCCCCCCTCATGGCTCTCAAGAAACAGGAGAAGACTCCCTCTCTTATGGGAGTCTTTGGGATTATTATATTTTGACACCACTTTTATAATTTTAGTTAACATTTTGGTTATTTTCTTTGTTGTTGTTCATGTCAAACTTTGTAAGCTTCCCAGGAACCAGCTTGTTTCAGACAGCCAAATGTTACAATCAATCCTGCCAGCCTCATGCTGTCCAGGAGAGATGCTGTCTTAGAATTCCTAGCCAGCAGAGACAGTGCCCAAGCTGGCCAGGAATTCTTGTCCTGTGTATTTAAAGGGCACTAATTCAGTAACTGTGTTTCTCTTTCAGCAGGTCTATTCTTACGTATGAAGCTCATGCATAAAATCACGGCTGATGTTCGCATATGGCAAATTTCCACGATTACAGAAAACAAAATGCATTGTGCCCCACACTGCATAACAAGTTGTTATGCAATTTTTGCTAATACATGAAGCATGAGCAGAAAAATCATCACCTATGAGAAGAGGAAGTGGCCACGTTAGGGGATTTGTGATCAAATTTGCATGTGTATATGAATGTATGTATGTATGCATGCCAGTTCTCAAAGACTATCTTGTTTGAACATCCATACTGTAACCAGAAGAGTGGATTCAGTGACAAATATCTGCAAAATATTTATACCAAAATAGAAGCATGTTTACAAAATGAACAAGAAAAAAAGAAAGCCAAGTCACCTGCCATATCGTTATGCAGTTTAAGCAAAGAATATATGTACACTTTTTAAACCTAAGCTGAAGATCTGTTGCAGGAGTTTCAAAACAACCGGAGGCCCCATTTTCAGGCTGCGTCATATCATCAAATACTTCTGCACTGTCTTCTTCCTCTGCTTCTTTTCCACCCATTTGACGTGCATGCTGGCAACACTTCTGCTATCAGATGCTACAATTTGAAGAATAAACCAAATTTTGGACTTAATGAAAAAATGTTTATTCAGCTATTAGCATGGGTTACTAAAGTTGCAAGGAAAACAAACAGTTTTCCTCAACCCTTTTCCTTTTTCTGGGACATGATACAGATTTGAAACCTAGCTTGCTTTCAGACTGACACTCCTCCTTCCAGCCAATGCAAAAAGAGCAAATTACTACTTCAACAAATGTATTTTTGTAGTGATGAGACCATAGCTCAGGGTAACAGAAGTAAAATTAATACTTGAACCATTAAAACTCTATGGTTCAAGCTTCAGAAAGCATTTTGAGCATCATTTATTTCACAGAGAGAATGGCTCATGTGCTTAACACTTGTCACTCAAAGGAATGAAAAGGAATGTGCTTCACTTATCGTACATCTAAGTATCAAATACTTTCCAGCTGCTTTAGCACCCTCTCTTTGCAGAAAAGATGTCCTATTAAGTTTGAAGTTTTGAAATAGTTTTATAAAGCAGCTCCATATAATAATATTGAATTATGTTAATTTTAAACATAAAAAATCCTTCAAAGAACATCTGTACTGTTCTGATCCTCTTATCATTGCTAATGTGAAAAACCCAATAAATTTGATCTGTCCTTCTGGATTTGTGGTTTTTGTTATTCTTGGAAGCAAACAGCTATCCAAATATCACCTCCATTGAATAACATGCTCCAGATATTATACTCTGCACTGGGTCACATTCTGACATGGCCAACGGTTCAAGGGTAAACTTTTTGAAATGTTCATTTCTAGGCAACTAATTCTTTGTTACAATGCTAAAAGCATCTTTGTTAAATGGAAGAATAAAAGCTGTGTATTTAGGCTGGTGGAAACTTGCTGAATAAACTCAGAGCTTTTTCAAGCAGAAAGTTCACACAAAATAGAAAGATGGCCTTCCAGATGAACATCTAGACTTACAATAAGCTTTACATTAACCAGCTTGCTATCCTCCAGATATACAGTGCTACAAATCCATGCTTGTTCGGGATTCTATGACTTATAGTTGAACACAGGTTGAGTTCATCAGATTGCAGAAGGTTTCTGTGACAATTTGATAATGAGATTAATTACAATTTCAGTCTAATTCTTTTGGCTGCAAAACTATAATTCAACTATATAGATAAAAGTGGCTCACGTAGCAGGCATATCTATGTAGTCAGCACAAAGTTTCAAATCTAGGTGGAATTGCAGACAGTGTCACTTTGACAAGGATAAAGGCAGACTATGGAGAAGGGAAAATCATCAGTGTAAAATTGAGAGGTGATTTGCTGATGATGCAAACATCTCTTTTAGCTTGGCTTAAAATAATACAGCTTGGTTTAAATTAAATTAAATTGGTTAATTAAATACATTGAATTTATTTCAGCTTGGCTTAAAATAATAATAAAACCTTGCGAAAAAGGAATAAAAATACTCAGTTTTAATAATTATTAGTTATTAGGTTTCCAGGGAAATATTAGGGAGGTTGGTTTTTAGCAACTCATGGTAGCTGAAGGAATAACTGAAAATCTCAGTTTAATACTTTGAATTTTAAGCTCCAAGCACATTTCAGCACTGACTCCCTAGAATTTCTCTCCCTTAAAAAAAAGTTAAGTGTTTCCAGATGTGAGTTTACATTCAGACTTTAAAGGAACACTGAAATCTTTGTCTAAGGCAAGAAGGGAGGAGAATGTAAGCTACTCATTTTTTAAATGGAATATATTGGGGAAAAAAACTATATAGAACTGAAAGAGTGCAGCTTCTTATGCAGAACATTTTAAATATATATATCCTCCAATATATTACTAGAATTAAGCCAAAGACCAGTCATTAATGACTTGCAGTCTGAGGTGGCAAAGTAAGGAGAATCTGATGGCTGATCCACCACCAACCAAACAAATGATCATTAATCATATTTTTATTTAGTTTTTAAAGAAATCATCCATATATCCATAGGAAGAAACTATATGTGTGCTAAGGATACTCATACTAAGTAAGATCCTCATACTAAAGATGAGATCTAGTCAGCCGCCCTTAGCCTATTGATACTTGTCTACAACTTCCATAATCTTGTCAATATGGTCTAAATTAGAACAGTCTATAACTTAAAAAAAATACTTTGGGTTGTGAGTATCATATATACATCACCAATCCGAGTGCAAATCCAGAAACAAAATTGGTTTATAATGGAAATGAGGCCTGTTCAAAGAACTTGCCAGGAGACCATTTTAGTGGATTGCTTGCTTTGAAATACTGGGAAAGGGCTTCCTGAAAACATCTGGCCAGATGCTGAAAGACTAGAAAGATCCTTAAGAGTCAGCAGTGACTTTATAATATATGGGGTACCTTCCTCTATCCTTCAAAATGTTCTTAAAATGGATTGTCTTACATGGATCAATCTAAAAATGTACCAAGTGATTGAACAGCCAGCAGAGCCAACAACATAATAGAGAAATGTTCAAATGTTCTGTTTTTGTCTCTCTGGTTATGTCTCTTTAAAATGGCCGGAATTGTATGAGGACCACAAATTATAACAGAGTCTGATATTTTACTAGAACCAGTTGACAGTAGCATAAGGGAAATATTTTTTACACTCTCTCTTCCCATAGGAATTAAGTTGTACTTTATGGTGGAAACTTCATCATCCTTCCCCAAATCCACAAAATAAACAGAAATAGCAGCAATTTACTGTAGAATTATTCCTACAGCCTTTTGAAGGAGGGAGGGGACTGACTATATGTCTCCTGTGTTCCTCATGTTTATACACACACACCCCAACACACACTAAAAGGGGGCAGGCTTTTGATTGTGTAACTGTGGCCACCATCTTGATTTTTCTGACCCTCCTCCAGAACTCTCTGGGATATGAGCACATCGTTACTGTAGCGCTCTAGTTTCTGGCTCATAGCACTGGAGAGAGACTATACTGGCTACTGCATCTGTGAATCCTCAGATTTTCATAAGGGAATTATCCTCTCACTGCTGTTAAGACTTTTCCCCTTAGCAAAGCTGGAAGGAACAGTTTAGTAGCAACATAATGGTACAGTGAAGTTCTGAACACTGGGTTCAAATTCTTCCTTGCATCAATAAATTGATCTAAAATAGAAAGCATATAATGCAGCTGAAATCATTCACTGCAGCACATGGTACAGATGCATTTCATATGTCTTGTCAGCAACTGACATGTGAGGATTGTTCCAATTAAATGTGCCAATATCTTGCTACATTCAACACTTATTTTTAAAAGCGAATACATTTTCAGGATTCCAGAAGAATCATGTCAACATTACTGCAACATGCCGAAGTCCATATCTGACACAAAAAGTTTTGGTTATTGTCTATCTTTGGAACAGAAAGTTGCCATTTTCAAACTGAAACCCATTTGTCGCGTATGGCAGTGATGCATTAAACCCAACTGCAGTGCTTCAAAACTGGATGCCTCTCTAAACATTTTGTTACTTCGGCTTTCTGCTTTCAGTCTATTTCTGTCCCAAAGCTTCCATTCAGTAGTTTTGTTTGTTCTCCTTTCTGATACATCCAGCTTGAACCAGCAGACTCAATCTCTTTAAACAGGTCTTTATGGTAAAATTGAAAAGATCCAAGGACACCTTTTGCAATATGGGTCAGTTCTGTATCTCCCCACTTTCTTAATTCACCAAGCCAACAAAGGGGAAGAGACTGGGCCAAAGAGAAATTGCTGCTAATTACATTACTCTGGAATATAGATGCTATCCACTAAAGCCAAGTCACCCACTGATTACAACCTAGCCTTGACCTTGGATAAAAACATGTTCTTTGCCCAAATATGTTAAGCAGACAGGAAAATGTATTAGGATTAAAGTGGCAACTGCTTACAACGAAAAACAATGCAGGCTATTGCAAAAAGGAAAGACTTTGAGGCAAAAATCACACTAATATAGTTATTTTTAAAAAGGGATAAACACAAGCACATGAGAAAAATAATCAGATGGTGCATCAGAAAAGAGTCTTTATTACTATCACTGACAGTGCAAAGAAAGGATAAACATTTACATCTTAGCTGGCACAAAGCACACTGCTCTTAAGTTCCTACAGTGGAATCAGATATTGAATTTCCACAAGATTTTGCTTGAAAGAATTGGAGACAAAATGCCTCACACCTCTGCCAGACTTCCGTGTGTCTTCAAATCTACTCTGAAGTTTATAATTTCATTTCAGCACAGTGAACAACAAAATATTGAAATAATAAATAGCTTGAGAAAAGTAACACTGACTACACAATAGTGTAATAATAATTCCAGAAGAGATTTTGGGATACATGTTTCAGAATGGAAAAAGTTAGAAGCCCACTTGCAATAGAGTCCATTTCTTAGCATCTTGGCTACCTACTGGCAAGGATTCCAATTTATGCTTCTGCATAAATTTAAATTTCTGGTTTGACCATCACCAGAGTACCTCTGCATGGAGTACAAGAAAGCTGTATGTTCTCTATAACTTATGTATCCCAGCCACATTTTCTGTGGTGGCAACTACAGTCAGAGGAAGAAGGTTGTTACTTCAGTTTCCATCTATATGCCATTTTTGCAGTAGAATAGTCTGATGCACATAAAAACATTAGTTTGAACGTCTATCTCTACATTAACAAAGCACATTTTGTTGAAGGATAACTAACAAATTTTTCAGATTCTTCAGCATTCCATCTTGGCGGCAACTCCCATTACAATCACCATTTTAATACTTGTTAAGACATCATTAGATACCTTTCTCCTGCTGAAAAATGCCATTAAACTTGCTTTCCCTAATGCCCTACAGATTGCTGCAAAATTATTCTGGGCTATGAGAATATTCTATGCCATTCAGAGAAGGATTCATAATAAATTGCCTAGTGAAAGAGCAATTCATTGTCTTTCACTATTGACTTCTACTTAACAAGATAAAGAAGTATGACAAATTAATGAACTCTTCTGTATCTTTTAATGCAGGCATCAAGATAAAGTTCCTTTGCTTGGTCACTTTTCAAGTTCAACAATTAGCAAGGCCGCTTGTTCTAAATAATATTCCTTCTGAAGGAAAACATGTATCTTTGATTACTTGATTCTGATCTGTCGCTGGAGCTCACATGATACAAAATGGCAAAGAAGCTCATGTCCAGCTTTGCTGGCTCTATTAGCTATGACCCTATGTAGACTGGGACAGCCTAGATTCAGTAATCCAGTAGTCTATGCCATAACTATTAGAATTTTACTTTCACTGTGAAAGAGATTAAATTACGTATCAGAATTGGCTTTCCAAAGCAGATCATCAGTTTGGATTCATTGTCTTCAATCTATCAAAGTGATGGCTTCTCTGTTAACACCCTCAGACCCAAAAGACTGCCTTTGTGAATTAGAACAGATCAACCTGATGCTTTGAGGAGCCTCAATGAGCATCAACTGTTCAAAACTGGAACAGGATCCAGAGATCTTCTATTAATAATCTCCTTATTCCAATGGACATTACACTGGGGTACTGTTGAATTTAATCTGGATCCTGCAATGAGTGCAGCACATTCATCCAGTTATTAAATAGGGAGCTAAATAACTCTGGGCCTGAAAGTGCTGGACTGTTTGTAAGCTACCAAGCCAATTTAAGGCATTGACATTGTCATGCCTAATGCTACCTAATCCACCCAAGAGGAAAACATAACTCTTACAATGTGATAGTCGGGAGGAGAGTTTCTCGGTGAACAGCACTCGTTTTAAATCGCAAAACCACACCTATTTACTCCAATACATACTGCAANNNNCAAAACCACACCTATTTACTCCAATACATACTTCAATACATTTTTGTATTTAAGATGGTTTTATGGGTTTTAAATTTTATCTATAGCTCTGGCAAGATTGGAAAGACATGAAAATTAACAATACATGACATACGTGTGTGTGCGTGTTACAGACACACATACACATATGAATATCAGACCTATCTACTTCCACAGTGCAACCTACCTGTTTGAATAAAAGAAAGTTCCATTGAAGTGGGGCTTAATTTTTAGTTTCAGTTCCTTCAGTATTTAACAAACGTTCATCTTATAAGAATGAAACAAGGATGGAGCAATGCAGTTCAGTGGTATTCCTGTGCAGATGACATCCAATTGTATTGTACCTTTACATCTAAACCTGAGACAGCTATTCAAAATTCTGGAGCCCAAAGGTAACTTGTCTCCTTACCATGAACTCAGTTGGTGATATTTGTGATATTTGCTTCTAGGTTCCACTATATGTGATGTGAAAATACATTTGTATGAAGATACAATATATATACTATAAAAAAAGTCATCCATAGTAATTCTTGGAAACTAATGCCATGTTTGAAAAGGAACTTGATTTCAAACAAATTGTAGCTTGTGTAAGTCCCTGTTAGTCAATCTGTCTCAAAAAATAGAAGTGCAAATAAACATCACCAAAATAGTATAAAATCTAAAACAGATGCAAGGATATTCTTACTAAAATCATTGTACTAACAAGCTGAACACAAATGAAATAAGTAAATACTTACAGGAAAAACATTTCAAGCCGTATCACTAGAATCTCACAGTACTGTAATGTTATTGCTAGAAATTCACAGTAGAAATTAGTCTGTATTCATCATGAAATTTGGTTGGAATACAATGTTGTTTTTATAGTAAGAAATAAAAATACAAACTGGTTTTAAAATTTAGAACTACAGAGTATATATAGCATTCCAGTTTAGTGCAACTGAATGTTTCTTTTTCTGATATAGCATAAAATAAATTTTCTGGAAGAACATGCAATTCCTACTTGCTAAAAATGGAGCCAGTAATGTATGTCTTTTTAAAATGAAATGAGAAACAAGATGTTACAAAAAATAACCCACTCTTACAGTGTTGCAGATCACTTTAAAGGGTAAAATCTCTCAACCTCAGACCAATTATCTCAAGAAAAGGAATCCTACATCTCTGCAGCAACTAGTATTCAGGGAGTATTGCCATCTTTGGTCTTGGATGGGGTTGTGCTGCTCCAGACAGACCCAGTGCATAATCTGGGGTTTTTTCCTGGACTCATGACTCCTGCTCGAGGAGCAGGTGGCAGTCATGGTCAAGAGAGCCTTTGTGCAACTGTGGGTCGTGCATGAGTTACGCCCTTTCTTGAACCAACAATCCCTGCTCAGTTACTCATGCCCTAGTTACCTCCAATCTTGACTACCGCAATGTGCTCTGCATGGGGCTGCCCTTGAAAACTATGCCAAAGCTTCAATTGGTACAAAATGCAGCGACCCCATGGTTCTGTGCAAGCCTAGGCCTGCTATGTGTCACCTCTCTGCTGCATTGGCTGCCAATTTGCTTCTGGAACCAATTCAAGGTGTTGTCACCTTTAAAACTCTGTATGACTTGGGACCAGGTTATCTGAAAGACTGCCTTTTTCCGATTATATCTACCCCCACTAAAGCAGGCAAGCAAGGAATCTTGCAGGTCCCCTCTCCTAAGGAGGTCCATCAAGTGGGACCAAGAAGAAGGGCCTTCTCTGTAAAGGCACACTTTCTATGGAACATCATCCCTGCAGAGATAAGACTGGCCCCTTCTTTAACACTCTTCGCAAGGCCCTGAAAACATTGTTTTGTCAATGGGCCTGGGGACCCAGTGTGAAGCGGAGCGTATCAAATGGCTGGTTTGACTGTTGTCCCTGGGGGAGGGAGGGGGGTTTGTACTGGGGTTTGTAAGCTGCCCAGAGTCACTGAGGCAGCCATATAAATTTTCTTCAATCAATCAATCCATCTCAAGATGTTTGGGCAAACCAAATCCAAATTCTTGCTTGCAGCAAGAAGTTGAAATGGATTTACAACTGAAAAAGTACTTGACCCTTTAGGATCAATTAAGTCAATAATGGACAGTTAAAGAAATACATCCATTTGCTCTACAAAATGAAGTTTTGCTAAAATGTAACTGCATGCCTAAAAATATATGACATATGATGTAAATGAGTGTCATAAAAATATTACATGCATCCATTCAGTAAGAGAGTATCATGTTCTCTAGTTCTGATGACTGTACCCTGAAAATCTAATATCTGAATACAAGAATACTTGGAAATAGCTGTATTTTTGAGTTCTGGAAAATTACATTGATGCTGAGATTTCATGGGCTGACCAATAAACATTCAGCTGCATATTATTTAACTGTTTGGTTGGTTTATATCTTGTATCTCCTCCAAAAATTCAAGGTGGCAGTACAAAGCACTCCAGTCTTACCACAACCATCCTTTGGAATAACGTAGGCTGTGAGTGTATAAGTCATCCAATGAATTTATATAGTTCTAAGTAGATCTGAACTCATTTTTCCAAGGTCTTAAAAATTTAACAGCTATAATTCAAGAAGAATTATTCAAATATAAAATAATAATTATACTAGAATAAAATTGAAAATATTGTACTTTATTTGCACGCACGCACACAAAAAGCTGTAACAAGGCACACCAAGCAGAAGAAAAACACACATGTGGATAAACTGGTTACTGTTGGCATACAATATAACTTTTCTTGTATTTGCAGCTTTGAAGTTTCTTACTTCACATTCACTGCGGTGGAGAAGAATATACTGTATCAACTGATTAAGAAACTAAGAAAACTACCCACTGATACAAGACACATAAGCAAAAACTAAGGGACTCTGTATTCCAACACAAATTTTAGTGCAAACACAGCTAGAACAAAACAAGGTATGTTCTGTCCCCGAAGAAAATAAGAAAGCAAAAAAGCAAGTTTTCCGAAGTATTCCACTTAAAGAGGAACACAATATGCAAATTATAAAAAAGGTGCTAATGTGATTTACAAATACAACTGTTCTGATGCATCAAATAGGGATCAGAGGAAAACAGAAGTGGGATAAAATATTAATTGTTCTAGATCAGTTTAAGTTATAACAATGTTAGATGGTATTGCAATTTGTAACAGATATGTAAAAATACTGTTTTGAAGAAGTAAAAAACTTTTAAATTTATATTTGACAGGCCACACCAATTGAAATTAATTAAATGGTCCACTAAGCTCCCATTAATTTTCTACCAGTTGAAGCACATAACCCACATTTGAAAAAAATCCTTTTTTTAGTACTAGCATCCTCAGAAACGATGCCTTTTATAAAATAACAGGTGTAGGATTAGGCTGTTAAGAGTCCCTTTAATTACTAAATGCAGTAGCCTGTAGCAGTATTCTATTTTGAAAAGCAGAAACTTGGACCAAGGTCGTGTTAGCCTGTTTCATAACCCAGCTCAGGTTAAAATGGCCTTGATCATGATAATCAGGAAAAATGCAAGAGCTAGTACAGATATTCTTGACTGTTACACTAACTTTCCACAACCCTCTTGAACATAACTTGCGGATCAGACTAAGAACTTCTGAGTTAATACAAATTCCAAGTGTTAATCCTAAAGCAAGGTTTAGTTTTATCACTCTATCTATTGCAGTGATTGCTTAATTAGATGCTTTTGGATTTTTTTAAATACTAAACTGTTAAGTTAAAAAAGTGAAGGTGACCCTGATTAATGAGACAAATAAGATTTAGTATATGGCGTATCTGGAAAGGCATTGCTTCTTCCTTTTAACAATAGGGCAATCTCCACCTTACCATCCATCAGACTTGCTACAATTCTCATCTATTGCCAATACACTGGAAAGTATTTTTTCTCTCTTTTAGAACTATTATTTGACTTACAATATATGCATTTTTGGCAGGTTTAACTATCTGATTATACCCAAGTGATTAATCCATTAATATATTTAATTTGGAGACAACCCTAGAACCAAATATTGGTTTAGAACTTCTTAATGCACATGATTTACAAATGTAAAAATGACATAGTGATTTCCCGTTACTTATGATTTTTCCTCTTAAAACAATTTTGACGTAAAAAGTGGCATAGGAGAAAATGAACTGTGAAAAGTAGTACTTTTTTTTCAGACAATGCAGCCATGCTGAATCATTTTTTGGTATCTAAGTGCTTATATTAATCAAGAAGGAAAAAGCTAACAAGCTACTTTATTGTGAATTATGAAACTGAATAGAATTTAAAAGTTATGCCCAATAGCTGTATTATATCAATATTGTAGTAGAAAGTAGATATATTTTGTAACTGGCAAATTATAACCTAAAAGCCTACATGAAAAATGCAACTTTGTGTACTATTCATGTTTCAAGAGGTATTCACAACTAACTGGAGGCAGCATCTGACTTGTAAACACAATAAGCTCAAAGTACAATAAAAGCTAAACACTGATGTGCTTACTGTGCTATACTGTTAACACATACACAAAAAAACACAATGTGAGTTTATTAGGGATTCTGAATTCTGTTCACTTTGCCTTAATTGGTTCCCGCTCCAACCATCGCACTCTAACCTTTTGCTTATAATGATATTCCTTCAGAAAGTCTTGCAACATTGTTGGCAAAGGAAGACAATCAATCCCATCATATGAAGTGTACCTACAAATTACTGCCCGGCAGATATATTGCAAGCTGAAAGGAAAAGTCCTATTTAAGGAAACTGTAAGCAGCGGTTCAAAAAACATGCAAGAAATAGGATCTTTGTAGTGTTCCAGAAGCCCTGTTACAGTAGAGGAGTGAAACACACAGGGGTCGTGAGCATCAAAACTGAAGTTGTGATTCCACTGCTCAATGCGTGCATGTAAAGACCGGTTATAGCGGCGGAAGCTCACGGAGAAGAGGTAGTCTTCTTGAGCAGAGTCCCTGAGCAAAAAAGTTCCTTCTGGTTTTCCCTCTAGAAGTGCTTCAGCTTCATAACGGTCCATCACACCCCAGTAGCATGGATTACTGGTAATCTGAAGTAAATCTGGCACCAGGCAGTGAATATAATCAATCTGAGTATGTACTTTCCAAGCTCCTTGTCTGCTGATGTGATTATGGCTCTCTCCAGATATTTGGCGCTGCTTCTGTCTACGTGACTGCAAGCAGAGAGTAGTTGTGTCTTCCTCCAAATCACAACTTCCTTGTGTTGTTGAACTGCAGTCTCCCATCAGTTCAGACATGCCAGGGGGCAGCTTTGGCCCTAGTTTGTATAATGGATTAACCTGTGCAGTAGCTTCAAAAGTATGTATTTGAGCATTGGGAGGAGGATCCACCCCTTCTTCTATACTGAGTCTTCGCCTCTCTCTCAGTCTGTCTTCCTCATCTTCTGTAGAAGCCAAGGAAGAGTCAAATGCATCAAAAATAGCAGAATGTGGGCTGACTGGAGCTGTGTGCTGCTTAATTAAATGCCACTTTTGGGCTAGATCTGACCCAGCAGGAAAAGGACATTTTTCTAACATTAGTTCAGAAAGATGGATCTTCCTTTTGTTGGAAAAGAGAGGCTTAGATTGTTTGCAATATGTTCTCATAGGGAAACATAAGCCTACAGTATCCTGCAATCTTTGCCTCAGAGAACGACTTCCTATGGTTCTGCTTGAGATGCTATCTGTATCGTTAACTGAGCTCACACCATATCTTCTTTCCCTCCTTTGCAAGTGCGAACAACCAAATATTTTATCACTTTCTAAAGAGCTCTGGGTTTTTGTAGAGCAGGAATGTTTCTTTTTCCCACCCCACGGGGCATGCCGTGAGTAGGAATCTCTTCGTGCAAATTTAGCTCC
Source organism: Acrochordus granulatus (assembly GCA_032468055.1). NCBI lineage: Eukaryota > Metazoa > Chordata > Lepidosauria > Squamata > Acrochordidae > Acrochordus > Acrochordus granulatus. Next base: position 35,116 of record JANHZU010007291.1, read on the forward strand.
TGAGGCAGCATTCAAGTCAATCTCTTTCTCAATGCTTATTTCCACAATCTGAGGGATTTCTGTGGCACAATTTTGATTTTTCCTCGAAAAGCCTTTCGAAGTATTTAGATTCAGCTGCAAAGGGCTGCTAGGTTGCTTCTGAGTTGGACCAGGCACACAAACACTTTTATCTCTAACAGATGCACTATTGGCATTTATGTCTACATTTTCATTTCTATTTCTACCTTCACGATTAAAGAGATTTTGGCATCTGTACTTGAAACTGTTCCACATTTTCCCAACTTTACCCATGGAGTATGTTACCTGCATTTCAAAGACAAAAACACAATTAATTTAGTAAAATCACTTATTCAACAAAGAACTAATAGTTGAACATTTAATTCATGAATAAAATGAAAGCACAATAGTAATCCATCTCACTTTTAATTTATAATATAAGCATCAATAAAAGATTAAGCAACTATGAAATAATTGTGTTGCTTTAACGAGAACCAGCTATATTAGTTTAATTGGGAAGAACACTAATTCTTGTTTTTCCATAGTTTACCACTGTTTCCATATGTCTAATATATCACTGTACATAAATATATAAATAATTCCAATATTCAGTTTTATATTTTAAACTGACTTGAGACATACCATACAGATTATAAGAAAAATACCTCTGCCCTGGTATATAGCATTTACTTCTAAGTACCCATCATTTTGCTGCAGAAAAGTTAATAAGCTATTAAATAAGAAGCAGTAATTGTACACATTCCCAACTAGTCAATATTTGCCTCAATCAGATATATAAATGTCAAATGTGAGGTACAAATACAAGATATGAATTGCCATTGTCCTTGTCTCCTGTCAGGTTCTGAGTGAAAGTTCCCAAAAGACTTTAGTACAAATAGTCAGGCCTAATTTCACTACTGGAGTGCAGTTAGTTTTCATGTTAATAGGCATTTTAAGGTGAGTACTTTCCAGCTGAATACTGTATATGATTTCAAGCTATATAATGAAGCAGAGTATTATCCCACAAGAATTTAAGCATGTTATAGAATTTAGATGTGACAGAGCTTGAACATGTTTGTGTGTGTAAAATTTAGAGTGAGAGATTAACACTGATGCCTCAGTACTTTGTTTTTACTGATGATACTAACATTGATGCAACAAATTCAGTATAAAAATATGTTCACATACATTCAAGAATGATTATGTTTAACCACAGCTATTAATCATATTGGAGTTGAATTTTCAGTTTGATTTCAAGGGAAAGGCTACATCTGTAATGAAAATATAATCATATTTAGGTTGAGTAGTTATTTCACTTGACATGTTTATTAACAAAATATTTCAAACTAGTGAACTACAAAATCTTTTATTAAAAATAATTTTAGACAAATTGGATGACTGGACATTTTAGAAAGTTCCTTGAAAACTCACTGATGGAGCTGAAATGCTAAAATCTGCAATATTCCTAAAAGATAACTATTAGCAAAATACTGTAAAAAGTGTTCTACTCATTTGCAAGTGCATTAAGGCAAGAATTCTGAACGATGACCCACAAAGTGGTTGGTGATCTGAGGAGTTGGCTGATAATTTGAGCTGGCTGCCTGCTTTTTCCTCCAGCTGCTGCTTAACATCAAAAGGCTACTAAATATATACCTCTTTTCTAATATTAGTTTTCCAGGTAAGTAATTTTTATGGTTGCCATTAAAATGATACAACAGTTTGAAAGAGCAGATTTTATTTTCAGTTCACAAGTATTATTAGCTTGCTTTAATCTTAGACTATTATTTGACATACACCAATCAACTACTTTGCTTAAGGCCAATCTATAGTATTAATATACCACATGTACTTATTATATATTGCTGTATCCCATGTGACATTGATTAATATGTTTCATCCAGGGAGCAAATAGGAAAGACAGTAATATATATTTGCTACTATTCTATTTAATTGCTTACTGTATCAGATATTTTGTTCCTGTGATATTGAAATATAAAGAGTTGGACTTGAATACTTCCAATTTCTTCAGTTGCAACTTGAAACACAATTTTCATTACAATGTTAACAAAATAATCTTCCCATTCCACCCCAGGCCCTTACACTTAACAGTTCTTTAACATCAGTTACAACCAGCTCTCCATTCACACAGCTGAGTTGCATAAGAAAAAACAGTTCAAAATAGGTGCCAAAGGCCCAACATATCAACAAAACCAAAATGAAATAGAGGATATACAAATACTGTACTGTGAAACAATTACATATTCTATGCTACTGTCAACTAGTAGTGGTCCACAACAGTATATTGTGACATATTCATAAAGAGTGGAAATCATTCATATAGTTGCTCCCCCTTGTCTCCTTATCCTTATCTAATTCAAGCCTTCTTCCATACTTTGTCTCACCTCCAGATCACGTGTGGCCATTTTTAACCTCCTCCCACTACACTGAGTCACTCCCAATTCTTCCAAGATTATCATGATGTCATCCCAATATCTCCATTCTTACAGAGCAATACAAATGGTGTTATTTGTTCCATTTCAATTTGGGTTGCTCATCAAATTTCAAATGAAGTAGTTATTTCCAACTGTATATTACTTTTCAATAATGTATCTGAATGCACTTGGGATCAAGTGTTCTAAGAAATCAAAGCTAGTGTTTCATTTGGAAAGTTCTCCCTAACTATTATGACTGAAAAAAGGTACTCATATCACACATGAAATGCCAGGATAATTCTGGGGAAGGAGTCCCTGTGTGTATTATGCTTTCTACTACATGTGCATTTATAACAGCACTCATCAACTTGGTTTAAGGCAGCAGAACTGCATTTTTTTCTAATGTATGCACAAAAGAAATCAAAGAGCTATCAATTAATTATTAAGCAGTTCAACCATCAAATATTTCATGACCATGCACGGGTGAAAAAGTAGCATCTAAGGGCTCATACAAAGCCAACTTAAGATAAACAAGATATACATAATGAATACAGTATCCTGACCACATTTAAAACAAGAAAGCCATGAGAAGCTGCAATCAACTGCAAAGTAATCTTTGTTTCTGTCTGATGAATGGTGCCTTCAGGCTGCTTTGTATGGGAAAGAATACCAACTGCAAAGCAAAAGTAATTATTCAAGATAACAGAAATAACTATTACTTAAAGCTGTAGACATACTTGACATTATGATCCTGAAAC
>JANHZU010007293.1:0-13305 GCA_032468055.1 Acrochordus granulatus
TGATCATAATACATCCAATTTAAGTTACATTCCACTGAGGACAGTTTCCAAATGTTCTCTATTAGAATCCATGGCGGCTGCATTGAATTCTTCATGAAACTGACCCCTTATAGTTATTTGAACAGATATAGGAATACTAGAGTTCTAAAGATAGAATTGCTTTGCAGTAGCATTAAAGCACTTCATTTATTTTTTTAAGAAAATGATAAATTTTGGGGTTGATCTCTTAATTTACTTTTAATTGTTCAATTTACTTTTTCATTATTTTTTTGTTCTAACATATTTACATGATTCCCTGAACATATCTTCACAGTAGCCCACCAAACCAATATCCAAAGTTCATCAAGAACACTCCTATTGTTAGGGTGAGGTTGCACCTCAAACTGGTATACCATGAAAGAGCAAACTATGTTCATTACAAAAGTATCAAGATTATTATCAATGTGTTTTATATTTGTTTGAATATAAAACAAATATATTCTGCTTCCAACACCAAATGAGAACTAGATTTGGCTGGGAAGAGGAAAAGGAAATTGTTTAAAATGCCAATGCACATGAACATACAGGCAGATACTATATTATTGTAAATAGAAAGACTGTTCTCTAAATATTCTTTATTCAAGATAAATCTGTCTTAAGTGCTTTATTGATTGACTTGCTTTTTCTTAATTATTTGTATTTAGGTAAAAGGTCGTTTAATTAAAATGGGCCATCTTAATTCTATGAATATTTTTCTTCGTCAAGAAATTGACAGAATGCAGAAAGTTATCACAATAGTCCGAAACAGCCTCCTTGACCTTAAACTAGCCATAGAAGGAACTATTATTATGAGTGAGGTAACCAAATACAGTATTATATATTCATATATAATATATTCGTATTCATGAATTATTCATTCTGAAATAGAGACATTTTCTTTTCAAATATACCAAAACATATTTATTTTTCTCTTCTCTAGAATCTAAGAGATGCTCTTGATAACATGTACGATGCTCGAATTCCTCAGATCTGGAAGCGTGTTTCATGGGATTCTTCCACTCTGGGGTTCTGGTTTACTGAACTTTTAGAAAGAAATTCCCAGTTCCGTGTTTGGATCTTTGAAGGAAGGCCATATGTATTTTGGATGACTGGATTTTTTAATCCTCAGGGTAAATATTGATTACTGAGGATAAAATAAACAATATATTCTGTAACTAGAGCACAGTCATGTTAGTCTATTAAAAGGCATAAGATTTCCATTTCATTTGATTTATCCTACCACATTCATGTAGAAGTAGGGGCAGGAATTCAATATATATAAAGAACTTTTTTCAGTTGCATGATGTTAAATTAAAAATTAATGGTAGATTCACTTGATTGTATTTCTTTTTATTTGATTATTTGAACAATCAATGAATACACCATCATTTTAGCCATACATATTAAATATATACAGTTCTTTCTAAAACTGCTGACATGTGCAAGAATGTTACACATAAGTGAAAGTCAATATGCATATAGTATGATCGAGGATTTTTTCCATTTCAGTATATAGTTTATTGACAGCATCATTGACATTGTGAATGTGAATTTGAGTGGACTCTGGGAGACAATGGACTATAGGCCTGGCATGCTGTGGTCGAGGGGGCCATGAAGAGTCGGACATGACTTAGCAACTGAGCAACAACAAATAGTTTATTAGCAAAAAGCATTTTATTACAGCTTTAAATTACTAAAGTAAATACCAATTTATTGTATCGAATGAACACAATTCTGAATTTCATAAGCTGATTAAAATATAATGTTTGTTTGAGGACTGCATTTGAACTCTTATTCCAGTAACGAAAGAGAAGGTTCGATTATTAGGAAGAAAGAAATTGATTTATTTGCCTGAGCTTTCGGACTGTTTAAGTCTATTGTCGGAGGCATTAGATTTCTAAGAGTGAGCCAAAAGAAATCATCAGTTTTAAAAACAATTGTAATCCACGTGCCTGTGTGATCAGCTAAAGCATCTCTGCAGTAATCTGCATTGGCAGCAAAAGGCGTGACAGGTTCAGTGGCTTCATACCCCGTCCCTTTGATCCCATTATACTGTTAGTGATTTTCCTGGTGAGCTGAAAGAAGCATCAACTTCCCCCTCTCCTCCCTGCCTCCCTCCTGTGATTTGCATGCTATTGCAGAAGCGGAGGGCTTGGTAGATGTTTGTCTATTGATAGAAAGTGGTCCCAACTCCCAAGCCTCAATCACCTCACATGCCATTTTGCTGCTGGTACAAGTATAGCCATGTCTGTGAAATCAATTGTTGCACAATATAATTCTATTTTATTTTCTTGTTCTTTTTTATTTATCCATATTTTGTGTTTGGAAATTTTGGCTGAAGGTGAGGTGAAGGTCTCTTTTGATGTAACCTTTCTCTTCACTCCATCCTACCAGAATTGGTACAAGAAATTTTAAGGGCTAGTTGAGACAAGCTCTACAAATCATCTGGGGCTGTCTACAGAATCCCATCCACTAATTGTCCCTGCTATTACACCAGCCAGACAGGATACAGACTTAACCTATGACTGCAGGAGCATGAGTCTGTGGCCTGATGGAGAGACCCCCTATTGTTGGTTGTCTCGCACAGCCAAGAACACAACCAAAAGTTTCATTTTGCAGCCATGGCTATAACTTGCAAGTCATAGGGGGAAGGGGGAGAGGAGGAGGGGAAGGCTGATGTTTCTTTTAACTCACTAGGGAAAACACTAACAATATAATGGAATCAAAGGGATGGGGCGTAAAACCACCACACCTGTCAAGCTCTTTGCTGCCAACACAAATAACTGCAGGGATGCTTTACCCAATCACACACAAGCATACAGATTACAATTGTTTTAAAAGACTGATGGTCTTTTGGCTTGCTCTTAGAAATCTAATGCCTCCAACAATGGACCTAAGCAGCAGTCCGAAAGCTCAAGGAAATAAATTGCTTCTTTCTTCCCAGTGATTGATCCTTCTCTTTCATTGCCAATATTTGTCCCTGGGATAAAGATTTTTACTTTTATTTGTAAAATCTTATCCTGGTCATGGTTAGAGGATTATCTACCTCTAATTGGCACCATTTTTTATTCATAAAAGACATTTAGAGAGTTTTGGAAAAGCAAGGGGAAGATAAATAATTGTAAGAGAATATAAGCCAAAGACTGATTATTTGGTATCATAAGGGGTTCAGAGACTCTTGTTATGAATTGATGTACTGTACAATTCTCCAAAATGTTTATTGCTGTCTTTCTTTCTTTATCCAGGTTCCACTCTCAGTTTAATTCATAAAAAGAATTATGCTTCTCCAGATGTAAAATATAATCCAAGGCCTTAGTCTGCATCCAAACCAGCAGCCTACATATAGTTCATGTTATAGTAAGGCTACCAATGGCCTTATTAATTACAACTCCTAATTTTTAAACTCCTTAGCCTTTAGGTGTTGCAATTATTAGTTCCCAAATAAATAGCAATTGTTCCACATATAATTCTATTTTATTTTTCTTGTTCCTTTTTATTATCCATATTTAATGTTAGACAATTTTGTCTGAAGATTTTAATTTTTTTTAATACGAACATTTTATCCATAAAGCACTACAGTATAAAATGTGTAGAAAAAAGTTGTATATTAAACTTATTCTATGATCCATTTTACAGGCTTTCTAACTGCTATGAGGCAAGAAGTTACAAGAGCTCATAAAGGCTGGGCTTTGGATACAGTGACTATACATAATGAAGTGCTGAAACAGGTCAAAGAAGAAATCAGTGTAGCCCCTCCTGTAAGTATATCACTGATAGATCTTTTGTTTGTATTAATTTCCAAACTACTTCTAAGTTCTGATAAGTCTAACCTGTTTTATTAAAAGGGTGGATTTGTATTTGCTTTAGATTAAGAAAGAAAGAGAGAGAGAGAGAGAAAGAAAGAAAGAATGAAAGAAAGAAAGAAAGAAAGAGTGCTTTCACTTATGTAGCCCTGGCATGCTTCCAGCACTAGATTAGCAAAGGAAGGAGATAGAGGAATATGACATCATTATAACAGAAACTTCTCTAGATTGATTTGCTTCTGTCATCTCAGGGGGCAATTTGCAGGAATTATAAGATTCTGCAACACATTTTTCTTATTGCATTCTGTTACTGCAACTTCTTGATTTCATTATATTTTTTGAAGTGCTCTCAGATATGGATACAGGAATACATTCAGGTATAAGTACAGTTTTAGGTGCTCTCTGAGCTTGAATTGTTTTTCTGCATATGTTTCAGTACCAAATTAGGTAAAATCAATGTGTTAATGATGTTACCTAGTTTGGTAATGAAGCATCTGCAGAAAAGCAATCAAGATCAGAGAGCACCTAGAACTTCATAATTCAACCCTGAGCTACAAATATTATCTTAAATATTATAGATGTAAATATATTCACATTTACATATCCACACTAAGAAAAATGCATACTAGGGAATTAGAGAATATACAGGTAGAGACCAAGCCCAGAAAGAAAAATGGATAGAGCATAAAATAGAAAATACCTTTCAGTCTCATAAAAAAAAATTTCAATTCTTTTCAATAAACTCAAATATGTGAACATTATTTATTATCATTCAGAAATATTAGAGATGGCTTTACCTTTTCAAATTTTGCCAGTAAATTGCTTTATTTTTTCAAGATTTGCTAATCATATTACAGCTTATAATGGACAGATTAAATAATTCAAGTTCTATTGTAATGTTAAAAGCAGATACTTTTCTAAGCATAATAAATATCTATTATTTTCATACAGGAAGGAGTATATATTTATGGATTATTCTTGGATGGAGCTGGATGGGATAGACGTAATAATAAGCTCACTGAATCAACAGCAAAGATTCTTTTCACTTTACTTCCTGTTGTACATATATTTGCAATTAACACAATAAGCCCAAGAGATCCTAAACTCTATGTTTGTCCCATTTATAAGAAACCAAATAGAACAGATCTGACCTATATCACTACAGTCTACCTAAGAACAACTTTATCTCCTGATCATTGGATACTTAGAGGAGTAGCTCTACTGTGTGACATTAAATAAATTCTAGTTCTTGGACAGCAACAGAAACATACGAAAACCTAAAGAACACTAGGACACACAAATTAATTGTTCCTTATAATTAGATATTATTTTTCATCTTTCTAGAAATTCTGTTCTGTATACGTATACTTTGTTTCCAGTTATATTAAATTTTATTATCAAAATATAAAATCAGTATTAGGTTTGGTCTTTTTCTTCTTTCTGTGACCATTGTATTTTTTTAGCTAAATATATAGCATTTTAATTCTATGGGACAAGTTATGGGAAAGTTTGTTGGAACTAAGCTTCTAAAACTGTAAGTATTTTCTAGGAGCCAGAGTTTTAACTTGTTTGTGAATCCAGCTGCCTATCAGAAGCAATAGAACAGCATATAGCAGTTTTGAAGGTATTGTGAAGAAAAATTTGAGAAATGTGTAGGGGAATTTTTGAAAAAGGTACAGCAAGCTACAGTTCAGTTATAACATTCTTGCTTTTATTTATTTACATGAGATGTAAATCACAGCCATTATAAGCATGACAAAGGCTGCTATTGGAACAAATTTTACTACAGATAATATTTTAATTTTTAGACTAACATATGCCTTTACAAAGAGAAACACAGTACTTCCAGACTTAACTACAGAGGGCAAAACCTTCTGATTAGCAGAAGGTGCTAATATTGGACAATGACACTAAACTTTCTCAGATATTGGATGGCCAGCTCATAGTTGCATACAGATGCCTGCTGAACCTGAAGCAGATTGTTATAAGGGAGCAAGAAGAAAGAAAATGATAATTACACAAACCCTAAAACAAATCCAGATGTCTGTTGCCCTCTTATCTACACTCAGCACCAAGACCGGTCCAAACAATTACACATATATCATTAGAGGGGCCTTTACATATTTTCCTGTTTGTGCAAAATAATTAATAAGTACAAGTTTGATATCAATACAAAGAACAAAGTCATATCAGAGCATTTCAATCTCTCAGGGCTTTCTGTGGTAGATTTCAAAGTCACTAGACTGGAAAAAAAAAGTTTAACAGGGCCATTGAGTGAGAGATTGCTGAATTCATACACATAAAAAAGTTTCAGGCAACCTCAGAAAGTCTCAATAGACACAATGGGTTTTATAACACATTGCAAATCTCAACTGATAATTGATAACACCTTACATTGAACCGTCACCTGTATAATCTATGTTCCCCTCCTTTTCCTCCTGCCCCATTTTATTTCAGTGTAAATCCCTCAACAGTCCAATCCCTCTGTCATGCATCATCTGATGATGATACAGCTCATGAAAACTAATATTTTTAAATAAAATGTATTAGTCTTGTAGGAAGATTGACCCTCCATCTTCCCTATCACATACACACACACACAGCCCTCCTAGCATTGTACCATCCTGTCCCCCTCCTGCCCATCTCTTCTTCCCCTCTTGTAGCACGTAGGTAGATTATAATGATAAGAAACCACCCAGGAAAGACCCCCAGGAAAGACATTACCAAGAGAAAAGGAAAAAGGTCATTTTGCCTTTAATCAATGGCAGTGGATCCATCGATCCACCTGATCCAAGACAATAGCCGGCTGAGCAACAGCTGATTGCCATGGATCTGCCTAAAAGCTGATCCATTGTATCCGCTTGGGAATGAATGATAAGATTAGTACTCAGAGCGGCATACTCCTCCAGAAAACCTAGATAAACTTCCTAAGAAACATGAGAAACAATACAGAATAGAATTTCAGGGCTATGTGGCAATCCTCTTACACAAACCCAGGGACCATCAAGAACCATCACCTAAATTAAATCACAGTTGAACTCAGCTAAACTTTTTAACACCTCAAAAGATCCTATGTCCACAAAATGCTGCCTCTTGCCTTTTTTCTTGGTCAGCCCACCTTCTGAGAGCTGTACTTTGTCCTGCTGTCAGAATAAACTCTTCCTCTTCAAGCAACCATCTTTGCATCATTATTTTCTGCCCAGCTTGGAACGGACCCTTGGGGACTCAGAATCTTCTAACAGTATTCTCTGATGACACAGAACTGATAAAACCTTATTCTTGTTTCTAATTTAAATTGTATGTTTTAGTACTAAAGCCATGTATATAAAGAAACCAGATAACACATAAATATTTTGGAAATAAAAATCATGCATAACACAGACAAAAGCCTCCATGGAATGGAGTATTCAGCCTATCTTAAAGTTTGAGCCAAATGGCCATAGTCAGCTATTGAAGGAAGTGTGCCATCAGAAATCTAAAATGGCCAATAGGAGCTAAGTAGAGCTCACCTCAATTATGTCAGCAACAGTACTGTGCCTGGAGAAGAGCGAAACTGCATCATAGTAAGAGTGAACTGCTTTAACTCAATTTTCAGAAAAGCAAGCTTATTCTACTATTTAATGCAATTGGTATGTAGTGACTTTTTAAAATATACTCCAAATTGAGTATTCTATGATTTAGCAATTAAATCATTGTGTTCATCAGAAAAGCAAAAAACGAAGGTCCTTATGTAAATCCTGCCAACATCAGCTGGAAATTATATTGTTTCCCTTTCTTTTTATTTATTTTAAAGCCAATGTTAGATGTCCAACAGCCTAACTGTCCATTAAGATTTTCTGAGATCACAACTACCCTCTTGGTTGAAAGATTTTAGAGAATATTATTTTTTATTATAAGAACACTCTGGATATGTTAATTATGCAATAATTCTCCAAAATTTTATTTTTATCTATGGCATTTTTAGGTGTTTTTCATTATTAAATTAATAGTATAGGGAGGCTGGCCAAAATTCATAACCCCAATATTTGTCTGTAGATTAGAACCTGAGGACAACAAAGTGGTTGGCAAGAACAGTTCTGTTCTGCTTCATTCTTCACTCTTTCTCCTTCCAGAATCCAAAACTGAGCATGCAGAAATGCCCTTCCCCAGCCTATCTATTTAGACAGATCCTGAGAGGGGCTTTTTCCAGATGAAAAATTCTCCAAAATCATAATGAGGGATGCGGACTGCAACTTATCTTCATTGAAGATAGCAAATAACAAACGAATAACCAACCTATCCATTTGCTTGACTCCTGACCTTTTATGATTTGACTGGTTTTAGTTTCCTGGTTTGCATGAATCCAGTCTGAATGGTTATTTCAAGTCATGGTAAAACAAGCTACAGCCCAAAGTTAGTTTCATGTAGCCATCTGGAGTGTTGGATTATAACTTCCAATTAGTTCAGTTTCATGGGCATCCAAAGGAACTTGCTGCTTTCAACATACTGCTCCATCTTGCCCTCCTGCAGGAGCTGAAGGGCCAGAGGCTACTTAGCCCAAAACAAATCCCAGTGTTGTTCTAAGTGGCATCTAGATGGCATTTTTAGATAGATGAAAATGACATTGCACTAACCCACAAGCTAGACTGAGCAGAAATTATCTTGTGATCATCTCTACATACCTTGAACAAGGAGAAAATTTACAAATGTAGAATGTATAAAGGTAAAAGTTATTCTGCCAATCGTGACAACTCTAGGGTGCAGTGTTCATCTCTGTTTCTAAGCCAAAGAGCCAGCGTCTGTCCAGGAACACTTTCATGGTCATGTAGTGATCATGACTAGATGCCAAAGACTCATGGACACTGTTACCTTTCTGGAGGAGGTGGTACCTATTTATCTACTCACATTTGCACACTTTCGAACTGCTAGGTTGGCAGGAGCTGTGGTGGAACAGCAGGAGCTCACCCTGCTACACAGCAACACCAGGTCTTGCACTCAGGCCGCCGACCTTCCAGCCAGGAAGCCAAGTTCTTAACCACTTGCACCACCACACCTCTATAGAATGTGTGTACACACGCATATTTGCATATGCATTCTCTACCTAGGCCCAGAGCATTTTTAAGAAGGGAATGGATATACTTTAAAAAATCTGCAACCATAATTCAAAATGGGAGAGAGATTTTTATTTATTTATAAAATTCATTTATAAGAACATCAAATCATTTTTCAATCTGGTAGCCATGGAAATGTCAGAGACCTCTTTTAAACACTCAGTGCTATTCAGCTGAAACCACCTTAACATATTCATACTTCTAACTATCCTTCTTTTGATAAATATGATCAAGATTGAAGCATGCAACAAGGAGAAATGACTGTAAACTAGCTTGCTGAAAAACAATTTTCTCTTTAAAATTGCCATTTTCAGGAATGTCAGTTTTCCTTTCTTAAGATGCATGCTCCACCTTCCCAATTTAATTCATTATTTGAATGAATAAATGAATACTATTTCCAAAGTTGACATCTTCTCATTTACCTATCTTTCCATACTCTCCTCCTCCTCTCTTTTTGCAAGTATCAAGAGATTTGGGGTTTCTTTCTATGTTTTTATGTTGTAAATCATTCTTTCCAAAAAGTCCTTCTGAATTAGAGTAATTGCTTTTAATTCCTTGAACTAGAGTTTGGATACCTAGCTGGCATAAACAGTGTAGATTTATTAGGTGATCAACAAAAGATACAGCAATAAGCTATTAATATCTATTTACAGATACAGCAAGATACTCCTAAAATGCCAATCCTTTACTCATTTAACTGGGACCTCCTTCCATTGATCTGAATGGACCTGAGTGGCTTTACGAGAGGCTGCATTGTTGCAGAGAGCTGCTGACTGCTTAAATTTGATCTGGGAGGATATGTTTGAATCTACACAAGCACATAAAGTATCACCAGCCTTTGAAAGATGGCTGACACATCTAGCAGTCTGCATACCTGCAGAGCAGCTAGGTCTTTTATCCTTTATCTATCCTGTCTTTTAGATCATGGATACACCATAGTAATCACTGAAGAAGTTTCCCTTTAGAGATTATGAATTTATTTATTAAGTTATGAAACTTAAGAAGTTTCCCTTTAGAGATTATCATTCCCATTAAAGCAAGTTCCACTGAACCTACAAAAACTTATGTGTAGGTGCTGAAGTTTATCTGCAAATCATAGTATACAAGATTTAACTTTGAGCTGACTAAGCCCCGTGAAGTTCAATTTTCATAGTTTAGAAACCAAATGCCATGAATATTATATAGTGAGAAATGGGATTTGTCTTCAGGAGTTCATAATTATGATTCCATTTGGAAGTATTCTGGCATTAATTAACTGACCTTGCATGTCTCTAATCTCAGAACTCTGAATCAGTTTAAATGATTTTGGAAGTGAGTCAATTATATACTAAACAAATATCTATTGTATAGAATACCCAGAGGTTTTACTTCATAGAGGAGGTGTTGTTATTTCTGGATATCCTGAATTTGAGGATCTAGCTAGCCCTAGTCCAATTTAAAGATAAAACATAAGGCAGGCAAGCAGCAACCTGGAAAGTGGCCATCAAAGTATTATACCAGGATAGAAATCTAAAAATATTCACAAGTTACTTTAATAGTTTTCTCCATATAGTGAGATGTGTCCTGATTGTATTTAAATGATAGTAACAATTTTATATTGAGATGATTTGCATATAAATCAACATATGCTAATTTTATTCTAATTTTTTTACTCTTTTTGGTAGTGTTCTGGTAGCTAATCTACAATGATTTTGTTGATATGAACTATTATAAACAGTTTAAAAGAAGTCATTCTGAACTATTAACAGTTTTCCATCTAAGTATGACTGGCTTAAACAAGTTAAATCTCCTGAATTTCAATTTGTAAAGGCATATTCATCAGGCAATAACTCATCTCTTGATGGATTTATGGCCAACCATGAACACTGCCCCTGTTAACAAACATAAAGTCTTAAACAAATTCAGGTGATATGAAAGGTCTGTCTCCAATAATGTATGAGGTCTGCATCATCCTTTGTAGCTGATGTTTCAGCATGAAGTTGGCAAGTATTTCCAAAAGAATTAGTGGATTTGTTTACAAAAAATAATGTTGAAAAACATAGGATCATATAACTAAACTGGACTGAAGGCAACATTATCTCATCTCTTTCCTTAAGACCAGAAATTTCCCATCTGTCCATTTAGCCAAACAGAACACAATGTGATACGTGCAAATGAACAACTCTATCTAAAAAAAATTAAACCAAAACAAATAATAGATAAATCAGGGATAAGAATCCTGTGGTCTATCCCATGTTGCTAAAATACACCTCACAGCACTACTCAACACAGATATAAGCCAAGTTATCTTATTCGGGGGAAAGTAATCTCTGTTCCATCATACAATGACTACGTTATGTCAAACACTATTTTTTGTTACAGAAAAACTAAACATTTAATTTATGTTGCCATATACCCTTAAAAAAATCAGTTTCAAAATGGAAAGAAGTTGGCAGTCTCACTCAACTCAACCTGAGCTTCACTCAACTCAACCTGAGTCCCACTCAAAGACATGATGTTCCATGCCCACTTCTCACCTTGTCCTCTGCAGCTTTTTCCCCTATCAAAAGGCTGGGTAGACTATGGAACATAACATTTTTCTCTTCTTGTTCATCCAATCTCAGACTTGCACTCAAATCCTCTGATCCCTTCCAGGGACCCTGTTCTGTATCACTTAAACTGCTTCAATCTAGAAGGCCACCAAGGTCAAGGAAGTACCAGGAGTTAAGTTTCTTAAGTGCAATGTGTGAGACACCATCTGACACTGTTTATAGATAGAGTTTGCCTCTGATTGACCACAGGATAGAAGTTAAAAGCATCAGTCTGGGAGTTCAAACACGTTAACCTCTGAAGTGATGTTTGAATTAGTGTAATAAAAGGCTGAGGTAGTGGGGGAAATAGATAGGATACCCCAAAAGGGAGACAAACTAAAAAGGTTGGAAAATATTTTCAGAGATTATGAGAATGTCTAAAGGTGAAGGTGCTAAATGCTGTCTTATCAGGACTCTGGGATAAGAATGCATTTCCTTTTGTGAATTATGAAACAAGGCTCCAGCCATGTCAGAATAACACAGCTGACACAATACAGAGGGCACATTTTTGCAGGCTACAATCAGCCTCAAAAAAGTTGGTAGCAAACACATTTGCTAATTCCAGGGATCAATCAACCCTAAGAAGGGCAGTATATCTTGGATAATCTCCCAAATAGTTTAATATCAGTTCCAACACAAAGTAAAAAGAAAAAGAAGGGTCTGGTTCCAAAGGCTTGTTTTACTTCTTGGCAACTTGCAAATCTCATAAAGTAATAGGTGAACAAACTGGCCAATAAGAGCACTAAGACTGGAGAACAATATTCTTCTCAGAGGCTTCAGATTAAAGCACGCAAGAAGTGGCACCCAAGCCAGCCAAGGGTGCTGGCATTGCATGGAGCATACATTTGATAATGATTAACTCAGAGATGCGCTGCTAGCCATCAACTCTCAAGCACTCATGCCCTAGTCAACCTCCCCTCCCCCCCCGAATGAAGTACATTTATGAGCTCAATGTGGGGCTGTCCTTGAAAAGTATTTGTTTCAGCTTTAATTGCTGCACAATTCAGTGGTATGAGCAGTTGTGTGTGCTCCAAGAACTGCACGTTACATCTTTGCTGTGCAAGTTTTACTGGTTGCCAGTTTACTTCCAGGTATAAAGATAGAAGCCAACTATTTGGAGGCAAGCAATGTAAGACTTTATGGATGGCATCAATACACTGAAGGCTCACTTCTTCACTCAGAAATAATCCCACTGTGACTAATAGATGGATCGCCCAAATGCATGTGATAGGATTTTGCCCAATTAGCAAGATCTTTCACATGCTACCTCCAAAAAAAAGTATTGATTGTGAACCTCCAAGAGTCTGTTAGGAGATTGGCGGCATATAAATAAATAAATATTGTTTATCAACTGATTTTTTGTCAATAGCACAATTGACTATTAGCATGTGGGTTCATGAATCAAAGTAAATCATTGATTGTTGCAGCCATAATTTGACTATGATTTAAAAATGAGTGACTTCACACATTGCATTAAGTCAAAATCAATAAACTATATAATGACTTTGTGCAATGTATGACCCAGGTTAAGCATAAACATCAGAAAATAAAGTGAAAATCAGAAAAGACAGAATGGAAGATGACGATGGTGTGAGTTGTTTTGAGTACATACTCAGTATCATTCTCAGACTAAAGAACAAATACATGTTGTACTCAGAGACTTGGATTATAGGAGAAAGAATCCGTATGTATATCCTACTTAGAAATTATAGTCCAGATCCACACAACACATTAAGCACCTGATGGCTTTTGTTGTTCAGTCGCGCAGTCGTGTCCGACTCTTCGCGACCCCATGGACTACATTACGCCAGGCCCCCCTGTCTT